>JARACY010000271.1:0-110758 GCA_029255725.1 Scrobipalpa atriplicella
GAAAGTGCCTATGCATCCTGGGTAGGCTCATGCCCCTTCTCTCGGTGGAGACGCATATATGGGCTGATATAATAATGATGACGATAAGTTGCTTATTAGTTTAAGCCAGGAAGGATTGGTTATTTTATTACACCCTAGTCCCTAACGAAATCGAGAGCATTTGATAGATCCTAAAAATAAACCCTACTCGCCGAATATTAAGACTTTGGGCTATTTTTGGGCCTAATTTTACTGAATATTGGAGATATTCAGTGAAATTTCTGATCATAACAGTAAATGGTCACTTTTATCGTCCTCTCACTCGTATATGTACAAAAACATGTAAAAGATATAAAAGTCCCAACACACTGTAACACAATGTTAGACAAAAATTGCCTATCTATTGTTGAAAAGATGAGATATTACGCCGTCGGGAGTTTCATTTACACGACATTCTTGATTTATATCTCCCGCGTGGGTTACAGGTAATTGGTTACTTTTTCGGCGAGAGAAAATATTTGCAATCTGCCCATATTGGGATGTGTAAGCGAGGTGACTCTGAAATGGAGCTCGTGGAATGTACGTAATAAATACCGGTGGGCAGGCTGGGTCAGGGGTACTTAAGCCGCGTGCGTCCGGCCGGGCCGACCTGCGGGCCGGGACCAGCAGCGGCCGGACGCGATATGTACAAAGCGGCGGGACCCCTGGGATGTGTCTCGTTTATCAGCCTCTCGCCTCGCAGGACCCTTGGCTTGGCGTCTGAGAGCCACATATAAAATTCCACTATAACATGTATCGATGGCACCGCACCGGGTGTAGAGTGATAGATAAGTCCCTCCTAACCTTTCGTATGAAGTAAGGACTTCTGTATGTGCAGAAAAGTTGTTGCCATTTCGTAGATTTTACTTTATGAGGATTGTTGTGTCTTTACGTGGCGGTAACTACGCGAATGTCGTGAAAAAACTATTATAAAATTACTTATTATAAAATTTTACCTGGTTTCTCATCAAACTTCTATGAGGTAGAGATAGTACAGTAAATATACCTAAGTAGAAACTAAGGTACAGTCAGCAAGATTCATTGCTGGGCAGGGCCGCTTAAAACGGATAAAATTATTACATGAAATTATTTGTTGCAGTAAATATATTGTGCAAATATGTATACGAAATTTCATGAAATAAATAATTTCTTGAAATAATCATCCGTTCCGAGCGGGCCTGCCCAGATATTATCTCCTTTGCTGACTGTACCTACTCGTAAGTAAGTTCAAACTTAGTTTATAATTATGTAAAGTAATAGCTAGTCTATATAAGCACCTATGTGATAATATAATATAAATACTTGTGGGTTATCTCCTAGGTTATAAATAAGTACCTACTCCTACGTTGTAGTTGTTAATTTTATAAGACTGTACTGTAGAGGTACATTATACAAAACGAAGTGTTTGATATTTTAACTTGAAAAGAACGGAAAGTTGTTCAGTTTCATGGGTAGGTTCACACTCTAAAGTTTGGTCAGCTAATTTTTTTACTCCGACAAGCAAGTATGAAAACCTGAAAAGTCAGACATGGTAAAACTTTCAGCTCATGCGGCTCTTACCTATTCCATAACCATAAGTCATAAAGGCGTGCTATTATTCATAGTTTTATGTAAGTTTTAACAGTGTTAATAATATTTTGAATCGACTTTTCAAGCGATTCAATCGAAGAGTCGCTTGGCGGCTCAGTCCGTTAGAGCGTCAGCACGGTTTGCGGAAGATCGTGGGTTCAAATCCCACCCAAGTCCCAAGTTTTAACATCCAAACTTTTTAATTTTTATGTTTTGCTACCAAAAACATGATTCGATTTGGTTGATCCGTTACCTAGAGAACTGTCCAGACAACTATCTATACGATAAGACAGCCAGCACATTTGTAACCCTCTGGATTTTGCATGGGTGACAGTGATTTACCATCAGTTGACCCATCTCCTATACGGGGTGTAAGGGACAGCTTCCCATAAACTGATAGATAGGGGTAGGTTCACACCCTAAAGTTAGTAAGGTAATTTTTTATTCCCCTTATTGTTAAAATTGGACATCGGACTGGCATTGGACCGGGAGCGATGGCGAATTCTTCAAAGATAGTTGGTTATAGACAACAAAACACAGGTTTTATCATTTCATAATATTTTTTGTATAATGAAAAAAAACGAACACAAAAAGGGTCAGTAAAGTACTAAAGTACATATACATGTACATGTACAGATCATTGCGAGTTTGCAAAGTAAATTATTGTCATGTGTTTTTTTCCGGACGACGCCAGTTGTTTTTCCCAAGTTTGCATGCAGATACGCTTCCGCTGAAAATAGAATGGCTCGGCGCCTCAACTCCCATCACGTTAAGGAAATCGTTGGCATTACAGGCATGGAGTAAAATTAAGTAAAGATACAGGCGTGCAGGGTGTGCGAGCGGCGGGTGCGGGGTGGAGGAGCGGCGGCGAGGGTAGTCGGGTGAACACGACGCCATGAAGCGTAGACGAGGGCATCCCTCGCCGGGTTAGCTAGAGGCGAGTAAGCGAAACTCTATCGACGCGAGCAATGGATAGCGATACTACGTGTGTGCCACGTCGATTGAACGCGCTGCGCTCCTCGGTGGCGCGGCGGGCGGCGGGCTCAGTGTCGCGGAGGCTGCGGCTCACTCCGCCGCCCTGCCGTTCAGCCGCCCGCCCGACTCGCCGCGCCGCGCGCTCAACGCACAAATAAACCCGAACTTGATCACATTTCACCGCACCTCCTTCAAAAATAAGCCATTCCAAGCATCACTAATGCGATGCACAGATTGCTATATCTCTTATGATCATGTTATGAAAACATAAACACAAAACATCATTTTTGTTTTAGTGGTAACCTAAGATAAAGCTAGAACTATTTATTTTAATTTACTGTGGATTAGTGCTAAGGTTTTAAGTCGAAAAGGACAATGGAATAGCTACCATCCTTAATGCTTACGTAAGTAGTTTTCACTGTTTTTGTAGAAGAACTATAAAAAACTTTTTGTATGTAGTTTTTTATAATAATTGTACTTAGCTCTTAGCTTTAATTCTATACTTAGTACTTAGAGTTTAGTTTGAGACAAAAACAAAAATAGATTTTAAATGCAAATCGGCTGAGCAAAGTTTATCCGGGGTCTGTACTCGGGATCTGAAGAGGGTCGCTCTCGAGGTGAGGGCCCTACAGCTGTCCAATTATAGATGTTTTGAGCAAGAGAGTGCCCGCCGGCCGCCGGCGACGGCTTGCAACGCTGCGGCCAATAAGAGCCCCTGCCCGCTTTTCCCAATTTACATTTTCGAGACGTCTGCGACAGCAAAACAATAGCCAACGTAGCCAACTTACCTTTATCTGTTTTTGTTTGTTACCTCTTATGCAAAGATTTCCAATAAATTTCACTGTTTGGCAGGATACGCCGTCTTGAACCTTGTCATTGAAACCGTGCCAAAAACTACTGAAGATTTTCGTTACAAGAAAGCATTGAACAATGAATTCAGTTCAAAGTGAAATGAACAATATGAGAGCGACGTGTTTTTTGCCAAAAGGGATGCTTATCCTCTTATTAGTCGGAACAGGTTTCTGTCAGACGACTCTAGCCCCTAAAGAAGAGATAAAAACCGTATCAAGTTCGCAAGCTACTCAAACCGCAGCTTTTATCCACTCGACGAGGCACACAGCAAAGCCATTAGAGACTACAGTAGCGCCTTCTACTTCAACTACAAAGGAAAGCTCTAAAACAACAAAAGCGTATGTGGGGACCGAGAGCCCGACCACCGCTCTCCATTCAACGGTTAGAGTACACACGAGCACAAAAGGCGTAGTGAAAAGTGCAAGAAGGCAGAAGTTAAACAGTAGTTCTAGTACTGGGGGTAGTTCCCCCGAGCGGCATCAGGAGCGGGTGACGGGAGCCGGCGTGGACTGCGAGCTGCCGCTGCTGCCGCGCGAGTCCCGGCTCTGGCGCGGCAATGAAACGCACGAGCTCAACCTGCCCGTCACGGTAACACATCTCCCCATTGTCAGACACACCACTCGTATCAAAGGCGATTCGTTCCTTTTTCCCAACACGTACAGCCAATACAATGACACTCGATGCGACGACTCGAATCCTGTTTCTTTTGTCATTCTTTTTAAATATTTCTTATCTTCCTTTTTATGTCTCTATTGCTAATTAAGTGCCTCCCTGAGGAGGTGCTACTTGTAGTCTGTATTCTGTATTTTCCGCAAGAGGAGAGTCGCGTCGCGGCTTAAGCCTGCCACATTCAATTATTTCGTCTTTGGAAACTTTGCAGTTCCTTTTCTAGTAAGTACTTACCCAGTACTGGAGGGAATTTAAATTTACATTTCGTTTCAAAGCTAGCGCCGGAATTAAACTTTGGATAACCCTCTTGAGGCATGTTATAAATGTTATAAATTAAACAATTTGTAAAATTAGAAAACAGAAACGATTGGCAATTATTTTGGTATTAAATAACATCATACGTTTATGTTATGTTATGTATAGCGATCTTAATAACCTCTCTTGCTTGGATCACTAATACGTTTATGATCCTAATGTAATAATGAACCAATAACCGTAGCAAGTGCTCAATAATGGCGCCTAACGAAGTCAATGCCGTTCTTAATTAACGAGTCCCTTTCTCATCGTAATGTAATTAAATTAAATTATAATTTCATTTGTTTGTTCACGCTTACTTTTGATGTCTGCAGATTTAATATCGTACTTAGTCATTTTGAATAATTTAGCTATTATTTAATTTCTACAAACGTTTTTTTCTGAATATACTAAGCATGATTAATAAAAGTACCTCATATTATTACCTCATATTCGTGCAATTACTTATCTTTGTCGAGTAATTGTGAGTATCTTCAAATAATAAATAAATTGTGAGACGTAAGAGCATTAGCGTAATCCCCGAAGGCAATTTACAAAAATGTCTGTACCCAAGTTTTTCTTTCGCCCTCGTATTTCAAACATAATATTCTTGTTCGCAAGTTTGATCGTGACAGCAGGAGCGAGCGCAGCGAGGTCAAATACATAAACCATAAATCGTCTTAGTCGAGGAGAAAAAGGGGAAAGCTTTTTTGCTTCAGTGGTTGAACTCTGTTCATTACTCCCGCTGAAGGAAAACTGCAACTTTTCCTCGCTTAATGCGATACTGGTTGTTCCGAGATTGTAAGCCGCGCTCGTTTCTTTCATTCATTCCCATGTTCGTCCGAAAAATAATTTCCACCGAGTCATCATGGTGCTATTCACCGTGGTTGTGAAGGGTTTACTAAATGACGCCTTCTCTCCACTCTTCATTTTTTAGTACATGAAAAGGTTTTCAAATGCTCTTATCTTTTGATCATAATAACACGTTTCTGGTTTCTCAATTTTACTTCCTCTGTTTTTAAACTCCCGCGTCTCGGTAGGTCGCTTCGGTCGTTTTAAGGGTGTTAGTACGCAATGAAGGCAAACTCAGTTTCTAATTGAACAATTAACTTTATTGTAATATTCATACGAGCTTATGTACGTATTAAACGTAGGCAATATTTGTTCAGCGTTTCGCATCGTAATCCAAAGAGGGTACCTAAGCGTAGTAATCCTTTATTATATTACTATGTTTGTATTACTTTGGTATTACTAAGAATAATGAAATGAAGTAGGTAAATTCCCTTTGATCCGAGTGTATTGCAAATAAGTTTCTATATGAATGTATGCTTTACAAAGGCTGACTTGATAATTAATGTGTGACTTTGCGGTGTGGATGGCGGAGGAGTGTGGCGGCGTGTCAGGCGCGGGGGGCACTGGGGGCACGACCCCGACCGACGACGAGTGCCCCCCGGTCATCGTGTCGTGGGAGGGCCTCGCCGACATCCAGAGCGGGGACATCCTTATCGTGCGCATCGCCGACTCGCTGCTGCTAGATGTCCTCGCACAGCAGAACACAACAACCCCACTCGACGGCAACTCATCGCGTGTCGACGGCGAGAGGTGCGTATTTTTAGAATTAGTTTGCGTTGTTATAAGCGACCTAAATCGGTCATGGTTTGAGGCAGTGACCTGATCACGCGTGTGTGATATTCCTCATCACTGGGCACGCACCCTCTGCTATCTACCTTGATTCAAATCAGCCGTAAATTTCAATAAACTCTCGGTAATGCGGTAGATGTAGATAATGTGATAGTTCGCAATTTAGAGCATTTGAGCGTTCTTTAGGTATATTTGTATGTACTGAACCAGTCAATAAGTGATGATTAATCTGTCGTTTAGCTGAACCTTAATGTACCTTCCAGACTTCGAAGTCTGCCCGCCAGGCGCCATGGCTCGAATTGTTTATTTTGCCTAATCAATTAGAACACGCTAAAAGCTTTGCTGTCGTACGATCGATTCAATCGCTCAACTCAATAGACTAACGATATTGTTCAAACTTTAAATCAATTTATTTACAAGTATCATCAACTAAACTGCTATAGCATAATCTGTGCATTTTCTTTAGATTTATGTTTTAATATTTCGAAATATTAAGTCTCTGTCTGTTCTAATATGAAAAGCATTTTGGCACGCGTAAAATTGTGTTTCATCTTTGAATTTTAAATAAAAGCATACCTTAACAATGCTGCAGGCAAACTAATTTGCTTATCTTTATTCTTGGAGAATTTTGAGCAAAGAAACTCGTGTTACAAATCGGGTCGCCCATTATCTCGAGAGATAAGTTTAACTGAGCGCAAAACACAAGGCTCAAGTTGGGAAACTTTCAGGGTACATCGCACGCCATTGCAGCCAGCTGTATACCAAGTGACGAGACAAGGACACGAGCACTGTGACGTCACAGACGGCATGCTGCTGGACATCACGCCGCTCGACGAGGGCGGCGCTAAGCTCTTCACGCTCTACGACAAGGATCTCAGCGAAGGCGTCAACCTGTTCATAGGTGATGAGAATACGTGGCCTACCTGTCCGCCATGCGACGCACGCCCACTCGCTCAATATTGCACCTCACGTGCGCGCACTACGCAATGGAACTACGTAATACATTGTCAAGAGCCGTGGCGTTGCTCAGAAATCTGGTCACGTATTGCACGAGCTTCATTAATTAATAAAGTGGAAGCGAAAGCACACACATTCTTAATTCGTTGCCAGTATTTTTAGCCTTATCACAATACGTGAAACAGCATCGCCATAAAAAGATGAAAAATTAATGCGTGGCTTCCGCTCACGCGACGGAAGGAAGTGAAAAAGCCGACGGCGCGTCGCGACGGGTAACTGACGTTGAACAATAGGTATGCGAGGCATCCCCCATATCGTGTTTCCGCGACTCACCGTGACGTGAAAACGCCTTCATTTACGATTTTTATGAACTCAATAGCCATTCTCTGCTACGCCATACATAATAATGACTTTATTTTCACAGTTGTGTCCAAAAACTGGGGGTCACAGTGCGTCCGACTGAAAGTAACTGTAAAGTCGGATAATTGCGGCGAGTCCCAGGAATGTTCGGGCAAAGGCGTTTGTTACACCAATGTTTCAATGGTAGGTCCATAAATTATGTGAATAGTTCGAGATAAGTGATTGGTGGAGAGCCGCCGACAGGATTATTAATGTAGTAAAATTAAGTGAGTAATCCTGAAGGTAGATCCAGCCAGACTAATGATCTGTCTAGCAATATCCTGCGAGTTTTGAAGCACAAAAATAACCCCTATTTTCGCCTAAGGCCTATCTATATTGACGATATTTTTATAGAGGGATGTGAGGAGTGGTACGTCTGCAACCCGTTGCCGTGCCTTAAAAACGAGTGTTTTATTAATGTAGTGATATTGTCAGGAGGGGTATGAGTGCCAGTGCTGTCCCGGGTTTGCTGGGCCACAATGCGAAGAGCAGGATGTCTGCAATCCTTCTTCGTGCCTCCACAACGAGTGCTTTACTAATGTAGTGATATTGTCAGGAGGGGTATGAGTGCCAGTCCTGTCCCGGGTTTGCTGGGCCACAATGCGAAGAGCAGGATGTCTGCAATCCTTCTCCGTGCCTCAACAACGAGTGCTTTACTAATGTAGTGATATTGTCAGGAGGGGTATGAGTGCCAGTGCTGTCCCGGGTTCGCGGGGCCACACTGTGAAGAGCGGGATGTCTGCAATCCTTCTCCGTGCCTCAACAATGGCATCTGCGTCGAGATCACGGCTCCATACAGCCCCACCGGCGAGATCGATGTGCCCAACTTCCACTGCCTTTGTCCTTACGGTAATACTGCAAACTTTGTATAGAATCAATCAGTTTCAAGTAGCTTAAAATATTGATTGACTGTTGACCATGAAGACCCCATATCAAAATTTAATTCGCAAGTGGACCATGTTGAAAGTGGTGATATGACGTGATGAATCTAGAGTCTAACACCCTTTATAATTACAGTTTGCCTATCTAATCTATCACGCCATTCCCAAATTTCTAGCTGGATGCCTAATTTATTTCGGACAATGGTTTCGAACTTTGATAAATGCAGTGACTCGATAATAAATTTCGCATCGCGGTCAATTAACTGTCAATGTAACGCAATCTGGTGCTCGGAACGATGGCCGCATTGTTACGTAATCGCTCAGCTAATTTTCTGCTTCGAAAGGGTTTTCCGATTCCGATAAAATAATATATTCATTATTCGTGCGAATAATCGCTGACACACGATATTAGGAACCTACATCCAATTTCCTTTTCGAGGAAAAGCTTGTGTGTGCGATTATTGCTGTTTGCTTTCAAATAGGTTTCACCGGTAGAAATTGCGAGAAGGATCCTTGTTCTTCGGCGCCGTGCTTGAATGGGGGTTCTTGTATGAGCATGGCGATGAACGGCACAACGACGTTCCACTGCGCGTGCGCGGACGGGTGGATGGGCGCGCGCTGCGAGCGGTCTGCGGCCGGCGGCGCCTGCGCATCCAACCCCTGCGCCAACGGCATCTGCATCGAGCACTCCGATAACGACATAGAAGGCGAAAAGTTCCGCTGTTTCTGTCAACCCGGTGAGTATTTATTTGCGCTTTTCTGAATTTATTTCCACGTAACAACAGAAGTTGGTCTCATTTACCAAGTTGGAGTAGACAGGAGGATTTAAATCACGAAGTCCCCTACTCGTTAATCTTACGAGAACTTCAACGTTACTTAAAGTTCGCTACAAAAATTTTAATAGTATCTGATTTCCGACCGAGTTTTTAATGTGCAAAGTTCCGACTTTCTAGGTCAACGGGGACTTATGAAGGGCGCAGGCAGAGAGATATACTGACATATATTAGGGGTTTCTCTTTTTGAATTTAGAACGAAACTCAAAGGGAACGAGAAGGGTCGTTGAAAATGTATTAGCCGTTACGAGCACTGAAATTTTATAGTCGTTATTGTAATAAATCGTTGGGAAGTTAGTCAATTTAATAATGGTTAATCTTGTTTGCGAATGTTTGGCGAGGGAAATTGCGCGAGTGATTTATTTGGAGCGCAGTTGGAAGGTTGCCCGCAACCGCTTCCTCACGCGGCTCTATCTAGACGCGTGTAATAGGACGCACCCTTATTTGCTACGGAAACAAAGTTACCTAACGGCAAACAGCGAGCAGTTTTATCGCCGCACTTAACTGCAGACTGGCGGGGAGCTTTAGTGTTATGTTACTTGAGAAATGGGTAAACAAAGGGAAGGTAGTTTTGCTCGTGACTTACATTACTCCTCCAGTCTGTGTGCAGTGAACAAAGTTGACGGGCTAAGTGATAAAACGCTTGACTTAGTAGCAGTTGCGGTTTAACCCAGCTAAACTGAAATAAACTTATAACGATCGTAGCGTAGGTGTGGTATCAATGTGAAGTTTATTTTGTTAGCGTAGTAAAGCCAACATTGTACAGAAATTGCCTCGTCCTGAAAAAACAATATATACTACAAATAGGGAGCGCCCGCAGTTATATCTAAGGAGTGCTGTTTTTTACGATACCTAAATAAATGGCGGTGAATTAATCAAGGCTTGTTTTCCTGGCAGCCGAGGAAATCGGCCGTGGGTGCAAACAAACGGCCCCTCGGGACCGATTGGTTTCTGCCGAAGGATCTTGAGGCGAGTTCCGACTCCGATGTTTCTTTGGATTAACTATTTGCGGCACGAATACAAATTGAATTTGTACATAGCGTGGAAAATATTGTGTTATCGTGTTTCAGAGATACAATTTTGCGGAAAACCAGCTTTCACAAACTGCAATTTACGGCTTAAAAATGTTTATATAAAGTCAGAAGTAATATTTTTCATACAAAACATTTAAACAAAACATTAAAAAAAAAACTGTCGTGCAAAGCCTTGCAATATGTAGCGACCCAAATACCCGCAATTTTTCAGCTGGCAGTATGCTGCTTTTAGTATGCATCTCGTGCAAAACGTCCATCGTTAGAGTTGTCTGTCACAGCGGGATGGCGATCAAAGCGCAAAGGTCCGCTCTATTCATGCTCTATCGTAACAGAATATAAATGGAACACACCCACTCACAGCCTAGTGCTCACTGAAAGAGAAAATCCCCTGAAAGCAAATAAGCAACGACCACGCGGTCACGATAAATACTGAGATAAGGTCGGCAGATATTGCTCTTTTGATAAGTAAGCGATCTCTTTTTTATTGGAAGCTTTTATTAAAAGTAGGTAGTTTTTAGCATCTCAATTCCACCAAGGGCTTTATGAGATACTTTTGATAGGTAAAAAGCAGCCTATTTCCGTCTCCTGAATACCATGATGGTATTACCATCTATCGTACTGCCATGTTTTATATCGATTTTTATGTTGAAGCGTGTAAAATCTAACAAACATACGGAGAGGTAGAGTTTGTTTTTGCATTTATAATATCGGAAACTTCTTGCCACGCTCATTTAGGCACTTTCTTAAATCCTTCAGGATTATTTACGCATTGAATTACAATTAACGTGTAGATAAGGTTACATAATTAAGTTCAACAGCTCAAAATCAGAATCCGCTATAAATTATTCGCAACCTTTATAATCTCTAGGTTTTATATAACTTTAAACAATTTATGCTTAATAGATACTTAAATGTTATCGCGGAGGCTCGCCCTTTTTGTTGTTTTAATGAGTGACTATCTACTGCGAGTTATCAGGGCGGCTTGATGGCCGTCATTTGGAAGGGCTGTTCCTGATTTAATGCCAGTACGGAGAATAGGGTGACCTCTATATCTGGACGTTCTATAGTAATGATCATCATTTTAACGATAAGCAGTAGGCATTTAGGACGTACGTAGTTTTTTCACATTTAATTTATTGTACCTACCTACATAATTTGTTTTCCTAATTGAATAAATGTACCTTTTGTAAACATCGTTATAGAAAAATAAAACTAAAAAACATGATTTTTGCTTTGATCTGTTTTAAACCTCAACCTACGCTACGAGTATCTTTTTTGATCGTAGGCGTTATACACTGACCTTTCCTATCAGAGTGGGCTAACGTATACTTCAAACGTTTTTGTTGGAGGACTTTTCAGCCTATGTAACGGCTTACTTTAAAAAGCCGTCTCTGATTCAAATATGTGCATAGGGTACACTGGCGACCTCTGTCAGATCGAGTACAACGAGTGCGAGTCGTCGCCGTGCGCCAACGGGGGCACGTGCACCGACCGCGTCGGCGGGTTCAGCTGCGAGTGCGGCCGCGGGTACACCGGCAACACTTGCCAGTTCAAGGTAGTGAACATCTTATTTAGTTTTATTTTATTTATTCCGTAATCTGACATAATATTATCATAATTATGAATATTCAAAATCGTCTCGTCTTTGGTCTGAAACATTAATAATTCCAAATTCTACCAGTCTTATTTTTGATTCTTCCCAAGGTCATTTAAATATTTATATTAAAACTTCGTATACTATTTTTAGAATATTGAGAAATCTATTCATTGCTAATGCTAGTCTTTATTAAAACAAAGTTAAGTGACATATATTAATAAAAATAGCAAATATATGTATGTTTTGTTTTACAACGTTATTAAGTTGAACACACAGGTGGACTTATGCTCACCGAATCCATGCCCGGAGCGACGGTTCTGCGTAGACCACGGGAACAGCTACGCGTGCGAGTGCCCTCGGGGCTATATCGGCGATGAGTGTCACATTCCTACTAGATCGGTAAGAACCAGTCATATTTTAAACATACAGTGTTATAAAGAAATACTAATAAATACCTAGCTCGTAGCTCGTAACGGAACAATCTCATCGTACAACACTCCTTAAACAATAATAGAAAAAAAACTAGATCGGTAAGAATAAGAACCAGTCCGTTCGTAGTCAAGTTCGTAGCTTGTAGCGATGGTTCTGCGTAGACCACCGTGCAAGTGTCCGCGAGGCTACGTCGGGGATGAGTGCCACATCCCGACTAGATCGGTAAGAACCAGTCATATTTTAAACATATAGTGTAATAAAGAAATACGAAATACTAAATACCCAGTTCGTAGCTCGTAACCCGTAGCGGTGGTCCCGCGTAGAAGACGGTTACGGCTACGCGTGCGAGTGTCCGCGCGGCTACGTCGGGGATGAATGCCATATCCCGACTAGATCGGTAAGAACCAGTCTGTTCGTAGCAAGTTCGTAGCTCGTAACTCGTAGCGGCTGATCTGCGTAGATGACGTGTAACAGCTACGTGTGCGATTGTCCGCGTGGCTACGTCGGGGATGAATGCCATATCCCGACTAGATCGGTAAGAACCAGTCTGTTCGTAGCAAGTTCGTAGCTCGTAACTCGTAGCGGCTGATCTGCGTAGATGACGTGTAACAGCTACGCGTGCGAGTGTCCGCGCGGCTACGTCGGGGATGAATGCCATATCCCGACTAGATCGGTAAGAACCAGTCTGTTCGTAGCAAGTTCGTAGCTCGTAACTCGTAGCGGCTGATCTGCGTAGATGACGTGTAACAGCTACGTGTGCGATTGTCCGCGTGGCTACGTCGGGGATGAGTGCCATATCCCGACTAGATCGGTAAGAACCAGTCTGTTCGTAGCAAGTTCGTAACTCGTAACTCGTAGCGGCTGATCTGCGTAGATGACGTGTAACAGCTACGTGTGCAAGTGTCCGCGTGGCTACGTCGGCGTCGGGGATGAATGCCACATTTCTACTAGATCGGTAAGAACAAGAGAGTTCGTAGTCAAGGGAACAGTACCGCTGACACATGTCACATCATTATGAGGTAGGTACAGACTGATCGTACACAATAACTAGGTCGGTAAGCAGCCAGTTCGAAGTCAAGGGAATAGTACGGCTGACATGTACAACAATAGAAAAAAACTAGATCAGTAATAATAATAACCAGCCTGCTCGTAGTCAAGTTCGTAGCACGTAGCGACGGTTCTGCGCGTGGATCACGGCAACAGCTACGCGTGCGAATGTCCGTGAGGCTACGTCAAGGATGAGTATAAGATCGGTAACGGTACTTGTATATTTGTAGCCTGCTGTTTTTGAATGATTCAGAGCAACAATGACATAAAACCAAGCTCGTAGCATGCGCGTAGACTGTTCTGCGTAGTCGGTGTAAAAGCTTCGTGTGACAATGTTTCGCAACAATATTTTTTTCTTATTTTAAGGTAATGTGTACGTCGTCAATCATCTTTCTATTCAACCATTTATCGGATCAGCTGAGCTATAACAGTTTAAAGTGACAAAGTAAAATAAACTGACTCTACCTAACTTCAGTATGAATTTTGCCCTTACGTCAATTTAATCCTAGTTAATAACGAAATGGATGAAGTCCGTATCAGTGCCAACCAGAAAGGTATTAAGGCGTTTAACATCCACAACTATCATGCCATCCAAACCCAACCCATATCATCAATATGTCCTCCACTATTGATTTACATGCGACTTTGAAATTGTATAGTTTAATTTAAAGTTTACGCCTTCGCATATCAAACCGAAGTTGGATATAATTCTATTATTTAACTGAGCCTGCTGAGTTAAGGGTAGGATTGACGTGGGAAACCTACGAATATATACGTTTCTTGTTTACATAAACAGAATAACTAATATGTTAAAGAGGTCACGCAACATTCAACCGTAGGACTAAAACTCTCTGTGGCTTAATAAACATCTGCATACCCAGTCCGAGTTAATACAGGGTTTAGGGTCCAAAAAAGTACTTACTGCGTCAGTAGATGAAAACTATTTTGACCTAACTCTAAAATATTTTTTTTCTTCGCTATACAAATATGCTCACCTCATTAAAAAAAAACTACATTTTTAGAAGAACACAATAATTATTTTCTTGTTAGAATTTTTGTGCTTTGGAAAAGTTGTTTGTTACCTTTAATAGAACTTGTGGTTGATATTCTAGATATTAGTCGTTAAGCCATGTCACAGGCATTGGCGAATTGAAAACTCAGCTGGGGTTGGTCACTAACCTGGCAAAAGCTTAATCTAGGATTGGGTCTTTTTTCCCTTCTGGCCAATGCTTCTGGGTTGCGGATATCAGATGGCAGTCGCTCTGTGTAAAAATCAGTTTCCTTGTTCAATCCCCTAGATTATGTAGCTGACTGTAGAGCCAGGTAGATGATGATGTGGTCAAAAGAATCGGTACTTTATTATACCCTGTATAGGTAAAAAGTTTGTGTATATCATTAGCAAAGTTTTTGTCCCACAGCCTTGTGACACGAACCCGTGTGCCCACGGCGGGACTTGCTGGAGTGACATCGACTCGTTCTACTGCTCCTGTCGCCCCGGCTACACCGGCAAAATTTGTGATGGTAATTTACAGTTGAAACTTTCTGTCACACCGATGTAAAACGATACTTTTGAAGTTAAGCTAGTTCTACGCTACCCTTTAGTTACATTTGAGTTTGTTCGTTGTTCTCCGTACCCTAATGTAACAAGACAAATGACTTTACCTGCCTCTGAAGTTTGAATTACATATTACAATGGAATTGTTTGCACTATATATTAGTTCATTTTGTGAAAGGGTTAAACATTATTTTGCGTTCAGCCCACACCTCTTATCGTGCGGTTGTTGAACTGTCGCATTTACAGGATCATTCACTTTATTCTTTCAGAGGATTTCATCCTAGAGTCAGTGGTGGGCAGTGAGAACAATATGAACACAGAGCCCCGCGGCGGGTCGGTGCGGGAGGTGCGGCTGCCGCTGGGCTTGTACCACGACCGGCTGCACAACGTGTACATCGCGGCCGGCACCCTCGGTGCCGCCATCGCCATCGTCGGTGTGGTGGTAAGTGAACCCCACGGCGGGTCGGTGCGGTGGTACCTAAGTGAACTGAGCGCACAGCAGATCCGACTATTTCGACTGAGCGCAGATCCGGCCTGAAGTTGCCTACACACAGTGCCGCCGGTACTGCCGACGGGCCTTGCATGCCGCTTGCGGTTGATTTTCGTGCGGACTGCTCGTTTCTGCGACTTTTGTCGCCGACATGCTGGCGGCATGGCATGTGTGCAGCAAGCTTTATAACGCATCCAACAGCATTTTTCATTAATTGAGAACTCAAAGTTGTTTCTTACTAAGAATTAAACCTAAATCTCAGACCATTGGATGCAAGGACGATGGAAGCAAGAAAACTTGTAACAAACTATCATAATATTTTTCCAGTTCACACCACTTTACGCTATTTTTAAACACACGCGACTAAATGCGATAATTGCCAACAAGTGGGCAGTTATCTTAAATCTTTATTGCGAGAAATTATGCTTGTAGAAACTCTTACATTCTACTAATAGATTTTTAATTACCTTGGCGTACCTACTCGTAAGAAAAGTATTTCAATAAACTATAAATTAAGTAATTTGCTTTGTCATTTTCGTTTATCCCTGAAAAACTTATTAAAAGCAAGCGGTCGTCATGTCATTATTTTTATGTCGTGTTTTATTTTTCGAGTTCTGATTTAAAATAAAATTGTTGATCATGTCAAATAACTAGATTTATGAGCAATAAATAATGAATAATGGATGAGTCATACACATCACATCGCACACATTAAATCTGTTTGAATTTGCGTTGTGGTTAAGTATTAATATATTTTCCGTTCCTATTTCCTTTTTTTTTAATGTGGTTAGTTGATAATGGGCTCGATAAACCCTGGTGTCAAAGTTTTTATGGCGCCTACTAAATAATAGATTTTTGACACGGCTTGTGTAACTCCCACTATCATAGGCTGGGATTGGGTCCGATGTCTTATAGTGCTTTAACAAAGAAACCAACCCATGGATCGAAAGCTCTAGACTCAGACTGTTAGACTGGTTATGCTTTTCTATTAAATTTGGTGTCATAATTTTCAGGTTACAGCCTGCCACTGCCGAGTGAACAAGACGTACTCGCGAATCCTATCTCGCATCTCTCGCGTGACCGAATCTGGTCCGCCGCATCACTGGTTGCAGGACAAGCGTGCTGCTCCGTTGAATCCACACTTCCAGCCACGGACTTACAACCCTACCGGGCCTGTAAGTATACTGGCATTGCTCAAAGGAAACTTACTACCGGGTAACGAATATGAGTGGCTGCCTTCTGGCTTAAAAACTGTCGCACCTTAGTCCGGCACCAAATATCTTGCTGTGTTTCGTCGGTGTGTGGGAAAATCAGGGCACATAAGACTTCTGATGGCTTGCTTCATCACCGACTCTCTTTTGATCAACACCTAGCTATAATAGGTACAGTTCTCGATGAAAGACTTAGACAACGATAATTAAAAAATAAAACGTATACCTACCATTCCAAACGCTTAATCGTAATTGTGTATTTTTCTCCTCATATTAAAAAAATATTTGATATTTTCTTTTTACCCTAGTTTCTCTGAAACCAAAATTTCATGTTCATCCCATCCAAACGGATGCCATATCTTGCTAATAGTTGTACTATTTTGTTTCCAGCCTCCGCCAGCAGGGCTGGACACCACCGACATGTACTACACCCTCGACTTCAGCGACAGCCAGAGCTCCCCGCTCATCCAATAGCCATCACTGCTGAACTGCTCCGACGGGGAACGGTTCAAGATACAGATATAAAACATCACATCCAGCCAGTTCGCTTCTTCGCTTCGGCCGATACTGGCCATAATGGACTTGTGTGAAAAAAAAAGTGTTGATGAAGAGAAATAGCGCGCGTTGATGTCTTCAGTAAGAAGCAGTCGACTGCGCAAGAGTTCATACAAAAGACTTCAACGCGCTATACGGTAAGTTGAATTTATGTTTAGTTTAATCATTGATAATATTTTTGCAAAAGAACGTTTATTATATTAAAATGTTTGCTAATAATTACTCGTTATAACGTCATTAATCTTTAAGCAATTTATGGTCGTCAACCTTGTAATTTATCCAACTGAGAAAATACGTGGTGACGTTATTTAACGTGGGTTTTTTTCTGAAGAGTTTCCGAGTAAGAAATGAAGTCAGCGCCGATTTAGTAAGATTTGTCGTAATATAGCGTTAAGATATATGTTTTAATCAACATCATGTGACTTAACATTAGGTGTTGGATATTTTATAAGTATAAATGAGATGGTTCTATCAATCTACCCAAAAAAGATCCACTAAAAGTTTTTAATATTAATTTAAATTTTCACAGTTTTGTGGATTTATCATCACACTCATCTATTCAAATGACTTTATTTATTTATTTATTTTTACATTTACGAAATTTACTAGATCAATCATTACCTAAACTCTTATGATACCTTATCAGAATTTTGGTCAGTAGATGGCTTGCTATATGGTATTCAAAATTTCGTGGAGCTTAGTAGTATCGAAAATAAAATAACAATAGATTTATTAGTAGGTATGTACCTAGCTAGATGGAGAAAAGTATTGTGTTTGTAATATTGTATTTAAGATAAGAAAACCACTAAAAATACAGTGTTCCAATATTAATAATCGGAAATATTTCTGATTTTTGCATTCCAACAGTTTAAGGAGCTATAGTTTGACACTTACAAATGGTAATGGATGTTGTTAAGGCGTATATTTAATATCTAAAGCGTTTAAGTACTCGATAAATAATTCGGACTTCTAAAAATATTTGATACTAGCTTTCCGCCCGCGGTTTCACCCGCGTTAAATGTGTTTTTCCGTGGGAATGAAGTGTTTTCCCCCGGTAAAAAGTAACCTATGTTCGTTTCCAGGTTACTATTTATCACCATGCCAAATTTCATCTAAATCCGTTTCGTAGTTTAGGCGTGAAAGAGCAACAAACAGACAGACAGACAGAGTAACTTTCGCATTTATAATATTAGTACGAATACGATTTTTTATGAGAATGGCTTCCAAACTAGCCGGCTAGGACCTTAGCACCGTGTTGTAAGAACTTAATGCCACTTTTAATCCACGCACTTTTAGTCGTCTGATTTAATCTCAAGAATAAAATACGTTTATAATTTACAGTGCATACAAACCCGTGCTACCGGCGACATTTATGGTCATTTGTATAATATACAATTCATTATGCAGCTATCTATACGATTCATAATTTGTTATCGTTAGGATTGAACATTTTACACGGTATTAACATAAGTTGGACGGTTGTTAATTCTAAATGCCAAACAGAGCAATTATTCCAACTGTTATAATGTTGTTAAATTCTTACTGTGTATTTCAGAAAGTTGTTTTAAGTTATTCTTAATCGAAATACACAGTAAGAATTTAACAACATTATAACAGTTGGAATAATTGCTCTGTTTGGCATTTAGAATTAACAACCGTCCAACTTATGTTAATACCGTGTAAAATGTTCAATCCTAACGATAACAAATTATGAATCGTATAGATAGCTGCATAATGAATTGTATATTATACAAATGACCATAAATGTCGCCGGTAGCACGGGTTTGTATTTATAAAGCGATCTCAAGATTGAGAGCAATATCAAGTGTGGATTTGACAGGTCGTTTTGTACTGAAATGACATTTCTGATTCAAACTCAAACTCGCTGGCACTCTTGAGAGCTGATTATAAATACGGGCCTAAGTGCCTGCTCAGGACGTTTGCTATAAACTTAATTGATTAGTCGATAAAATCCACCAGCAATAGACGAACATCGACACTCACATTCAAACTGTTTAACTACTTGCTATTTGAATTTATTTACCATTGTGTATATTGTTGTTTTGTAATACCTACGCTATTTGACCACTAGTCAAATCAGCAACTTTTTATGAAACGTCAAAAACGCTTTTTTTGTATGAAAATACTGGCTTGTGACGTCACTGGCTTGTAAATATTGACTACTCAAGTCAATAATTTCTATATTTTTAACTCGATTATTAAATCAAAATGTGCATTTTTTTTTCATAATGATGAATGAGACCCACAGTTATTTTAGCCATCAGTTTTAAGTATAAACATTTTGAATTTTTTTAGCCACCCAGTCAACATCCCTATTGTGTATGATAGAATGGAATTTCTCATCGTAATTATATAATAAGTATAAGAAACGTTTCATTTGTTCAAATTTTCTATATTTGTTTTTAAGGTTAAGTCTTAAACTTACGTTATAGTTATAGTAACTACCCATTTTTTTTTAAAATAATCTTTTCATCAATCTTATTTCATCCCAATAGGTGTATAAATTATTCGACTGATCTCCCGCGTAGATATCTTTCCCCCTTCCTCTAGCTTGCTTTAGATGTCTGTCACTCTTCTAATCTTCTCCCCCATAGAACTTCTTCTTACGCTTTCGTGACTGTTACCGCTTATGGATGTAAATAAATAAGTGTCATATAATTGTTGTCGTGAGACATAATTTAAATTAAACATGACAGTTTATATTTGGTTTTTAATTCAGTGACCCTTTGAATGAAACCACCGTAACGTTTTGAAGAAAAACATTTTTATTTAGATTATAAACTTTGATAAAAATAATTATATTAATAATATTTTATGACAACTTACAAATATTCATATAAAAGAATAACGTAACATCTATTTTCCATTTAAACTTAAGTACAGTAGAATTTATTAACGAAAATGTGCTACCACTTTCGGGGGTGTGTTTAACTAGTGTGACTATACGGCGGCGACGAGCGGGTGCGCCGGCGCATAACTACTACACCAACCATCTCATTTCAAAAAGTCGCTTCTCAAAAACTCCTTTTGAACGTCAATAAATCTTAAGCTACGCTAACATCGTACTTCCATCACCGCACTCTTACTCGCGCTAATACTACCGCCTTGTTGCACAAAAGTTTACTAAGGCTAAAGTTTCGCTGCTACTATCCCTTTATCATACTCCTTAATTAGGATGGCACTAGATCATGTGCGACTTTAGTCATATTAAACTGTAGTGCAACGCGGCATAAATCTCCCCTCGTTCGTACACATTGCACAATCGGCGTCCGGCGCGCCCGCTCCTCCGCATTATCTACTAACTGCTCACATTATTGCTACTGACGTTTGTGACTTATGACGAGATTCTGAATCACGAACTAACATCAATGTAAGTAAACATTAAAGCTGCACAATTTATTATAATAAGTACATAAATAAATATCATTACTTGGATACGTATAAGTAGGTATCATAAATGTATAACAATGTTAGAGTCCGACCACAGAGAATGGCTAGTTCAGACTTTGAGCAAAATGCATAAAATAAAGACAATTTAAAAACTTCAGTAGTGGAGATACATTAACAAGTGTAGAAATGCAAATTAAAACAATCGCTAAGGAAGATATCGATTTAAAAAAATGCGAGCGACGAAGCTATTGTAGCTTCGGCGCGTGCGCAGAAACAAAAATGATATACAATATGTAAATACCGACAACATTACCTTAATTAAAATTCGATGCCTACCTGCAAGTCGTGTGACAATAAAAACGAACTATGTTTAAAAATCTACAGCTAAGATAAAGTACTCTAAACTATGTGATAATATGGCAGTTAATCGAACCGTCCGCTGGTCGTCCACGATCCTCAACGATCAGCCAGCGAGCAGAACCTTGCTCTCAATTTTGAATATTATCGGTGGAGAAAACTTAATAGTACAAAGATTTAAAAATAAGCCCGCTAGGCTCCAAACAAATAAGTATTTGCAGCTGACAGATAGATTGGTTAAGATAGAAAAAGAATCCACCTATAAACGGTTCTGCGGAAAAAAAATAGGCATTATTTACCCAAAACAATAGTGGTGTTTGTTCAGGAAACAAGAGGTTACATTTACTATGACACCTTACATTTATAAGTCTTGGACACAAATACTTCTCATTAAACTAAAACGTTGTCATGGCCCGATAACTTAAATATCGAATTTATTTAAAATATTTACTTCTATTATCGATAAAAAAATCTTAATTATACACAAACCACTCCCGTCGATGATAATATTAATGTTCGGATGGACGATATTTGTGACTATGTTTAATATGACTATTATGTAAACTGTGACTGTATCTCATTTAAAATTGTAATGTCCATTGCTTCCATTTCATTAATCTCAAAAAGTTGGTAATTAATTAAAATTTATTATACGATAATCGTCCCCGGATGTTTGAAGGTGAGACAAACACACAAAAAAAGATATGATTCGACTAAATAACAAACTCAAACGTTGATGGTTGTGTGTAGGTATATATGTGTGTGATACTCAGAAACAATGGACTTTATGCTCGATCCTTAAACTAAAACCAACTTTACTAAGTAAGTGCATGAATTGAGCGAGCTTACAACCAAACTTAAGTTTAGAAAACTTAACAAAGTGGATGGCATTTAATTTGACTTAACTCACTTATAATAAGAGATAATAATCATTATTATGATCAAGGCACATTACGTTTTTAATCACTGTAGAAATATATCCACATTATTATTATGTTTTGTGACAAGAATGTCTTATTATATCATCATGGCAAGATTAAAAGGTACCTGTTGAACAATACGATAACTACATAACATACATCTAGTATGATAACCGAGTGGATGGCACACACGTTTACTTCAGCATCAGATCATTCATTTACAATTTATATTTAAAATCATGTTCATGAAATAAAATTGTTCTCTCTAAAGCAATCTAGCTCTCCTTGCCATCACCACGTCTCAAATTCGTATTGTAAATTCATAAGGCACTACAATAGATAATATTTACAATGGTTCCTCTCGACCGTCCTCTATGACGGCAAAGAAAATTTGTGCCGAGTTCCAGTAAAAGGTTATGGTGATGATTCGCTTATAAGTAATTTTCAATCTGAGATCGACACTTTTGAGACAAGTTTATCCCATTTATAAATAATTTTTATTTAATGAGTGTTAAAGGAATGTTTTCAAGATTGTCCAAAAAGGAGTTCGCCACAGGTAAGAAAAGTTTTATAGTTCATTTCACACGTTGGCTGTGCACTTGGTGGCGGCGAACCTTGCGCTGCGCCCGGTGGCAAGTGGTGGTGGTGGCGGCGGCGGCGCTAGTGGTCCAGTGGCAGCTCCACGAAGGTGATGTCGTAGAGCGGCTCGTCCTCGCTGGCGCCGGCTGGCCGCACCTCCAACAGGAACAGGTCCTCGTTGCAGTAATACGCCAACATCTCATCGTCAATTTTGGCCGTAATCCTGAAATACACGCGCAAACGCACGTTAGTCTCGATACACGGAAATTTACAAAAATTTCCTAATTATGCAAAGAGGCTATTAAATTGACTTTATTAATGGAACTAATTGATATTTTAATAGGCAGTTAAATAAACAAAACAGATCGTTATTATTGTAATAAGTGTGTACAATTTATTTGATGTGGTGCAAAGTGCTCGGTAATAATTAATATGCAAACGGAGTAATTCGATTAGGGGTGCCAGGCTAGCGTTTAGGACAGGTGATTATGGAGCTTATTGTTTAGTTTAGTAATATCGGGGCCAGGGCCATCGGCCAGGGCGTCCATCACACAAGCGTGGCGAGTTAGTGACGCGCCCTCGAGGCTCGGGGTCGGGGGAAGCGTGCTCCGTTAACGCGAGGCGGCCGATGTGTATACTCTTAGAGAAACTAACTGAGGCCAATGAAAACCACTTACCCTTTCTTGTTCTTTCGATAAAGATTATTAATTGCCGAACTTGAAATTTTGTACTTATTCTCAATCTGAAAATAAGCAAAAAAACACAAATTACTATGAGCTTTTGCTTTTTTCAACCGAGACGTCTCGTCTTTCGGAGCGAACGTGGGTTCAGTAACCGGTGTAGTGGTTTCACAAGGACAATAGCAGCGCGAGGCGGCGTCGCGGCGCGCGCTCCGGTATCGGCCGGCGGGGTTAATTACAACATGCAGTTATGATGATCGTGTGTATTAGACGGGGTTATGAAGCGCCACATCGGTTACAGCGGGCTGCGGGCGGCAGCCGCGGCCGGCGGTCCGGCCGGCGGACAGGCGCGGGCGCAGCGGCCGCGACCAACGCCCGCAGCGCGGACGAAGCGTCTCGATTACTTTAGTTTCAATAAAATTTAGATAACAATTCAAATCGAACATATATTATGAGCATTTCGTTAGACCGAGAAAGCATCATGTTTCTCTCACTCGATCGTGCTCTGCGGTTAGCCGACATCACCAAGGTTATTCTCGTGCTACCGTATAGCGGCGATTCTCTCGATACGTTGCTTTGACTCAGATTTCCCAAGCCACAATTTAATGTTTATTATAAAAATTTTGCCCTCGATCAGCAGAGGTTAATAAACCCAGTGATCTATATTTCTTCGTTTTTCAAACTACAACTGATTTGACTAAAACGTTTTTTTTTTTTTAAGAAAGCCTAATCTTTCTCCCCCGATCAAAGCAACGTATAAGTTCATCATGTTTGCGCGCCACCGTACTTACAGCGTGCAAGAGTCCCTGCGTGGTGGGCGGTGCGACGTGCAGCGGCGTGTACACGTCATCTGTATCCTGCCGCACGTACAGCATGACGCGTTCGCTGAGCGGCGGCGGCGACGTGCGCGCGCGCTTGCCCAGCACGCCCTCCAGCTCCAGAGCGTCCTTGCGGTCGCTGTACGGGGATAGGCCGCCCACTTCTCGGTACCTGGAATGTGGAGAGGTTAGTCAGTGTGTTGAACTCACGCGAATATCTCAACAGGCATATTTCCTCACAACATCCATTGCCTTTAGAATTATCTAATACTTAGACCCTTTTCAAATATTAATCATTCGGAGTCAATCTGGCCCGCACTGACTTGCTTATAATAACGCAAAGTCGCTAAATTCGAGTAATTGTCGTCGTCTCCCCTTAGCCTTATGTGATCTTAGTCAAAAGCTCATAAATCATCTTTACTCACGCTGGCGCATCTGGTGGGAAGTGATTGTGGAACTTGAGCGCAGGGGCTTGAGGTTTCGCTGCGTGGAGGAGGAATGGCGAAGCTCCTTTGAGGTGGGCCTCGGCTAGAGACTCGTCGTGGCCGTAGAAGCCTTGTATGTCCATGCCGGCTAACTTATCGATGTCTTCCGCTGGACTGAACAGTACTGGTGGTTTGGCCATGTCAGCCATTGTGTAGAATTCACTTCTTTCCGTGACAGGGTGGTAGATCTCGTCAAGTTTCTTCCTATTCGTTGCTGACATCTTTCTTTTCGCTGCTCTTCTCTCTTCGTCTCTTGTTTTTCTTTCCGCGCCCTTCAGCGTTAATAATTTAAATTAATATCTGATTTTATAGGTACATAACAATATCAAAGAAATGAGAGATAATATTTACCTTATCGCAGAACACTTTGATTTGACAGTATCCTCTGTGATATACTTGAGTATCCCTCGGGTCTTCAAACGTATCAATCTGAATATGAAGCGGCAGTCCCTGTAGAAAGAAAAACAAATGAGAATTTTTAAACTTAACACACGTTTCCGAACATGGTATGATAAAAAATCGTCAATAAAATTTTTGACTTATACAATTTCACGGTTCGCGTCAGTGCTTATCTAAGTCTACGAAAAAACGGTTTTAATAAACATTCATAAGGGATAATTGCGATAAATTTACGAATAAGGAAAATATGCACGTGTCTGAATCGAATCGCGTTAAAACGTCTTAATTGCGTGTGCTCGAGGTCGCGGCGTCGCCGGCGCGGGCGCAGCGCGGATAGGTAATTGAGAGCCCGATAGCGGACTGGTTCGATATCAGGCGTACCGCGTACGTAGTGCAAGCGATGTGCTGTAGCGGGAAAGACTTGCACAGCCAATGTCTTGAGCTTATTTTGGCCTTGATCAAAAATATTTTGTTTGAAAATCACTTATTGAACGCATTGATGTCTTTTCTATGAAAAATAATTCGGTAGCTTTATAGTGCCAAAACTACTTTTTTTGTGTATGGTCTGGTGTCTGATCGCTGTCTTTGGGGCTGTTTTGATCAGACTCGCGCATAACATACGTCGGTCGGTGGTTATCGAGGCGTCTCGGCGACAACGCGGTTAGCGACCCTCGACGGACGACCAGAGCGCACATCACCACAACATTTACATACTTTCAGACGGTAACTTAATTAACTCCTCGCAAGAAATGCACTTAATGACAATCGTAGATTCAAACAGCTATCCGATTTCCCACGCGCATTAAATTTGCCATTATACTGCGTCCATGTTGTAAGTATCGATAGTGTAATTGCAGTACAAGCTAGTACAATGTCGGAGTAGGTATTTATGGTAATGTTAATAGAGATGCTGTCTTAACATATCATCTGCATGTAGTATTTATCAGCCTATTCATTGATGATGCATTAACATTACAATATTGTCTTATAGAGAAGATATGCATTGAATGGTCTGTGGAACTGACCTTTACGCCTTTTTGACTACTAAAGTCTGTGCTTAGGCATTGAACGGCGATGTTGATCTGAAACAAAAAATGCAATTATAATACTGGCTTTTCCGCAAAAACAAAATTACAAGACGCACACAAAAAGTTATGCGTGTAAAATAATGTACACATCCTGACCGCTAAGACAGGCGCCAGCGTTGACGGCTGACCGGAACAAGGTACGACATGACACGAGAGGAAAACGTGAAAAAGCTGTAAGAGCCGCAGTGAATGGAGCCCATTGATAGCTGAGAGCTAGGGTATATAATCGCGCGGTGGTGCGCGGGCGCAGGGAGCCCGCTCATTACCGCGGTCTATGCAAATGACCGGCTCGCGTTTTTGCGCCGCGCACGCCGCGCACCGCCACCGCCAACCACCGCATATTATCTGTCGCAAACTACTCGCATCCGCCACGGTTTCAACAGCCAACAATAAATAATTACAACATATCGATAACTGTCTAGATGCATCCCGGCAATTTGTGGCAATAAAAGAAAATAAGAGAAAATGTTAAGCGACTATAGTTTCTTCCCGATGATTTTGTAACAGTCCCACTATATTTACATGAAGAATTGCTCGCTGTCAATATTAACTGGAGTTTAATAAGGACAATTAAACAGAAGATAGTTAATGCTAATAACTGCGCCCACGGTAGCCGTTTCTATTACTTTACTGTAGTTTAATGACGTCCACTTAATTTTCACGGGGTTTTAATTGTTTCATGAATATTAAAAAGGTTGGCCTGTGTCTGTGTCCCATGCATAATATTAATCATTCGTCTTTATTCTGATAGTGGTGTACCGTAATTATAATGTAAGCAATTAAAATACGCTATGCTGTTTATTATTCAATTATTTAATGAGTATTCGCGTCGAGCGGCCCGTGGGTACCACACGGGTCCCAGACGCACATACTTTTTGTTTCTCTTGCCAAAGCCAGTCTTCCAAATATGGTGACAGAATTCTATTTAATTAGCCCTTAATAAGTGTAATAAAATCATGATCATCGTTTCAATTTTGCACATAATGAGCATCATGTGCGGTCACTGTGTTCATCTCATTAATGCGCATATTTTTGCGTGACTCCGGCACGTCGCCGTCGCCGAGTGCATACTGCATACTGCGCAGCCTCTGACAGCAAAACATATTATCCTATTTGCAGCTCGCTATTTTTTATTCAACAGTATAGGTAATTAGGAATTTCCTGTAGGCCACATTATGAATCACTTTCATATGGAACAAGTGTTGTTTATAACTTTTTACAATTAAGCCACTAGCGGTTAATGAAGTTTTACGTTTCTGAATGCAATTACAAGTTTATGAAAGAGTGGGTGTGACGGGTGTGAGGCGGATGCGGGAGTGGACGCTATTAGCGGTGGCGGTGCGTGGTGCGTGGTGCGGTGGCGTGATGCGCGCTGCGGGGTAAGCACGTACCTTGGCGGCGCTCTCGAGCGGGTTCCAGTACACGGCGATGGCGTTGTGAGCCACCTCCTCGATGCAGCCCGCCAGCCCGATGCTGTTCTTCGTGTCTGAAACAAAACGACAAATTGTCATTAATCTCCCCCACAAGTAACCGCAGTAATGGCGCTCGAGATTTCGATTAAGATATCAGCGCACAATACGTCATCGACGACGGAAATTTATTTGCTGGGCGTGAATAATCACGTGATATGATCGATTTATCAACGATTCCAGCGTTTCCACTCCGTTCATCCTAGATTGAAGTTTATGGAAATGAGTACATTTCCATTCATACCCTACGGCCATTCGAAATAAATTTGTATAAACTGAAGTACGCCTAGAAGCATCAATATTTTTTTTGCAAGATCGCCTGTCGCATAATAAGTAGTTATAAACTCATATCGTAATTTAAATATTATTTAAAATTTTGCTCGAGGTGACGTAATTATTTGCGTTGACAAATATACGGAACGAACTTCGAAACGGCGAGTTTTCGTCCTCGGTATTTTATGTCTAGGTGTTAGATCGTAGGTGCCGAATAGGTAACGATTGGGGTTATAAATAATTCACATTGCAGTTTATTTTGTCACCGTGGAGGTGTTCATTTCGATACAGATGTTTATTGCATTTGGAGCAATAAGGCTGCATTAGCAGACAGGCGCGGGAGTTGTTAGTGAGTAATCGGCGCGTTGTTAGTGCAACCTTCGTAGGGCTGCCCCAACTGCTGTTTCCATAAAATATTCATATTTCTGCTAAATATTGAAATAATTTAAAGTATATTGAATTGTAGCTTTTTTCATAAGTTGAGAACCACGCTAAACAATTTTGTGTCAATTAACCTGCTAATATTTATAAACATCTGTTAGCAGAATAGGTCTCTCGTCTCTTGACAAGATTGCCCTTACATGTTAGTACCTGTAAATTGTGATAGTGATTTGTCAATCGCAATGTAAGTAATACAATCCAGCCCTGTGCTTGCTGGGAGTAGTGGCCTGCTGCGCGTGGGCGGCTGCCCATACTATCAGTCTGGCTGCGATCTGTGGGGCGCGCGCTGACGTGTTTATGCGACAGGGGGGAGTCCGCCCGCCCTCACCTAGCCTTATTGTTTTAACAGCTCCACGAAATTTACGACTCTATGTGGGTACCCGATGACTTCCTGCGTACCTACCTCGCTACCCACACTAGAAAGTAGCTTGCAGTTTGTCTGCGCTAATGAACCAATGCATCCGTCATCTCGGTAATCACTGGATTCGGTTTCAGAGAGGATTTTCAATTATTATTGGCGCTTTTCACGCTTTCTTCGTGAATGCAAGGCGTCACGACAATGTGCATGTGTTTAAGATAATACACTGCGAAACAAATTTTATTTTTTAGCTGGTTAAAATATACATACAATCGTGTCCAAATTCATTTCGCGCGGTGAATTTAACACCGGCAATTTCCGTTAATTAAGCACACACGTCAATTAGAGTTTTTGTTTATCGTCAAAACATTGAAATAATCAGTTGGATCAGTGAAGCGTTGTAGCGAAAACTGTCAAGAGAAATAAAGGTGGATGAGAGGATGATGGTGCGACGAGCGAGGGACATGCGATCCCCGAAGACGTGTAGGTAACCGGAGAAGACATTGTGCGGGCGCGCGGTGCGTTGCGGCCCTCCGCCCTCCCGCCGCCCCCCCGCCGCGCTTTCACACGCCTGCGCACAGGTGTCTGGTGTCGCCCTTGACGCTATTCCAAGTTCGTTGTGCACTTATGGTGCATCACCATCACCACCACCGCTAGATTAGATACCCAAAATGGTACGACACTTTATCTAATTAGATCTAGACGATGTTCTTTAAGCGGCTACAAGCTCTCATTAGCGCGTATAAAGTTTTTACTCCATTATATGACTTGATCGATAAACATAAAAGGTGATATCAGCGGAAATCTTATAATCAGATCTGATACACTATTCAGATAAACTTTGTTTACTGGACATATGGTAACATATATTCCCGTAACCATTATTTAATTTTATATAATCATATCAACGAAGTAAAAAACAGCTAACGTCGAGATAAGCAAAAAACCTTGACATTAAACTTGGCCCGGCCGCGCGAATTAATGGCTTCCATGTTTTTATTTTCCTTGAGATTTAATTTATAGGCACTGCTTGTGGTCGTCGCGTCACTCATTACAAATGCTACAGGCCACGGTAAAGCCATGCTAGAATGTGTAAAGTGTCATATATCAGCGCCGTTTGCTCGTTTGATCATGTCAGCCGATTAATAAGTTACGATTCTAAAGATGACGCAAACATCTATTTGTTTCGAGCCCTCTACAGGGCTGTGGAAACATGGATATCCCATTAAGTTCACGTATTGCAAAAAAATATTTCCTCTACAAAAACCTTCGCTTTATTTAAGCAGTTTTATTGAGGAAATAAAAACCTATTAGATTTGTATCCGTATCCAAGCTGTAGCATGGGACCATAATGAAAGGAAATATTTTCATGAGAGGAGTAGTGTAGTTTGTAGCGACCGTGTCGCGATGCGTGGTGCGTGGTGCGGAGGACGGGAGGACGATGGAGGCTCATCGCAATTAACATGCTAATGAACGCGCTCCTCGATATTATCGTCGCGGTAATTATGTCCGCAAGAGGCGATATTGTACCTTTGCTTATATCTCCACTCCGAGACTTAGACAACCCAACACGCATATTTACCAGCAACTCTACGTCCCACGAACACCTCAATAAAATACATAATATCGTTGTTGTAAACAGCGATGCTTACGATTAGACGTCTTTTTTGTTTATGAACCGCGTTTCTTAAACGTTGGAGATTTCTCACGAATTTTTATGATTTCCTGTTACTAAGTCGTAGAGTCGGTGAAGAAGCGGTTAGATATCTCTAACGTTTTATTTAACTCCGGCTCGTGGAAACATTACAATCTGTATCGTATTTTTAATCTGGTTAATGTCTAGGAATGTGTCATTATCATTATGTGTGTAATATGAGCCTGGCAGTCGGTAGCTGGTAGTCGAGTGCGGCTAGGCGACGCGGACGCCGGAGGGGTTTTATTTTTAGAGGGCGATTGATAGGTACGGAGGAGCAGGGGAGAGGTGTGGGGCGCGGGCGGGGGCTGAGGCTGAGGACGCGTTATTTATGCAAATGTCCTAACGAGATGTAATGGTGGTGTGGTGGGTCGGTGGTGCTCGGCGGCTCGGTGCCCGCAGCACGGTAATTAGGTCCTGCGTGCCTCCGCCGCCCTCGCCGCCGCCGCACGCAACGCGCCGCCATTCTGTGTCGCCTCGAGCACGACTGTTTTTGTGCAGTTAATATCGTGTCTCGAACCCTTGTATGCGCTACCGTCTCCACGTTGCATTCGCGGATAAACATGGAAGCATTGTTTTTAAATTTATCATTCCAATTTAACGTAATTAAGAAATAATGACAACCTTTCAACACATTAATTATCACGCAATATTTTTTTAATAGGTAGTTACATATCGCCAGATTGTAAAAGAGAATATGTGTTAACTTACCCGCGTCTAGTATCCTTTGTTTGACAGAATGTTGTCTCCCGTGCCAGAACTGCCACGCTTTGATTTCATCCTCCGGTGACTTCTCTTCTCGGAACATCAACATAACCACGCTCTGTAACAAAATTAAACGTCAGCACATTACGGCAAGTACAAGGTGCGTGTGTCAAGGAGTAATGAGCAGGAAAAATGATACAAATCACTTCAAATTTGCATGTAGTGGAAGGTAACATAAAAGTAGTGTGTGATGTAGAGGGTATTTATGATATACAAATGGGCGCCGAGGGTGGTCATTAGAAACACCTGACTCCAAGGCGCTATGCTCCCGAGATATTTATTGCCAACTTTTAATGTGGAAAGCGCAGCAGAGAGCCGTGAGCATTTCGCGAATACGCAAAACGCGATTACTGAGCTGCGTTTCTCAGCTATTACGTTAAACGACCACGATTACGTCGTTCCAGTGGGTATCTTAATTTCATACGCATTTAAATGCACTTTTAAACATACGTGAAATCTTTCGACCGTTTCCGTTCCCTTGAAAAAGTGAAATATTCGCTTGAGAGATTTCTATGAACGAGTTAGAAAATGAAGTGAAAAAGAAGTGGCTAGTGCGAGGCGTGGTGGCAGCCCATGCCATATAGGGCTAACGACGAGAAAGCACCTCCGATCGTCGCCTCTGATTGATGGATCGGCGGCGACGCGCCTCGCCCCGCGTCCCGCGCCTCCGCCGAGCTCGTCAGCCCCGCCAGCCTGCGCCTGCGTCTGCTACGCTGACACTACTCTGCGCTTTGCGCTGTCTCTATAAAGCAGTATTCTAATTGCAGCATTCGTCAGATGACATTATAATATCATGAATATGCACGGTAGGAACAGATAAGCTAAACAAGATGAAATATCCGGATTAGGAATTAGCAATTCCATCGACTGTAACTAAGTCCCGCAAGGATTTTATGTAAAAATGAAAGGCAATAAAAACTGTGTTTTATCACGAATAGGCGAATTTACGAGTAATCTATGTCGGTGAATAGTTCTGGGTTTGTATAAGTGGGGCTGGGCTGGGCTTTCTCTGCGCTGGGCGGCTAGCAGCGCGGGCGCGTAAACTCAACGGAACCGCGCATACTAATGGAAACCAAGTATCAAATAGTAACGGTGCACCCAGCATCATCTGGCAGCAGATCGCGTTGCTTTAATAAATATCAACATTTACTACTTTATTAGAATTCCCAAAATATTTAGAATGCTACATTGAAGAAATACATAATGCATAGTAAAGTAACTGTAAAAACGAATTAGTATATCGCTTTGTGAGATATATTCAAATCACAGATAAGCTGTGTTAAAATCTGGGTTTATAGCTGTGGATGATGCTTTTATTGTGTTTATATTTTATTCCTTATTTATTGGGCATAAAAGTCGACTGTTGTTTATTTTATAAAGTGTAATGATTCATAAACACTTGCGCACCTATTTAAAAGCCTGCTAATAATGCTTTGAGTTTATATTAGAGCTTATCTTACGGTTGCAATTGATATTGAACATTGTTTAATGCTGTTTTGTTGCGCTGTTGTCGCACGACAAAGCAACATTTTATTTGTTAACCAAGTATCTTAAACGTTGAAATTACGCAATTTATCAACGATACGATAAGATGTACTTTGAGTTCCTTTACAGGTTTATATTGCAGTGTTGTTTTATTGTACCTTTAAATTATTGATAAATAAATGAGGTTCAGTTTTTGAAAGTAGGTAAACACGCAATACTAAAATGATGCAATATTAGTGTCCCTTTATTTATTCTAATATTTTGATCCTTATTGCAAGCCACTTGATACTGACATTTAATTTCATCATCATCTTCCTGGCCTTTTCCCGTGTTTCACGGGGTCGGCTACCTAATCTAGGGGATTGAACGAGGGTACTGGTTTTTACACAGAGCGACTGCCATCTGACCTCCGCAACCCAGAAGGGAAACCAGACCCAACCCTAGATTAGGTTACACACAACCTTTGAATTTCTTTTGCAGGTTTCCTCACGATGTTTTCCTTCACCGTAGAAGCACCGATTAAACGTAAATATGAAATTCGAAAACCGAAAAACACATTGGTACGTAGTGGGATTCGAACCACGACCTCCTGCACAGAAGGCCGCGGCCCTATCCACTACACCATCCGGGCTTCAATACTGATATTTAATTTATTTTATGATCATTTTTACATATCACTAGAGTAGATTAATGTACTTGTACCTTACATACCCATGGTTACATCAACTTTTAAAATTGTAGAGTCACGTCAAATGTCTATCACCTAGGCCCGTATTTATAATCAGCTCTCAAGAGTGACGGCGAGTTTGAGTTCGTATCAGAAATGTCATTTCAGTACAAAACAGTCTGTCAAATCCATATTTAATATTGCTCTCAATCTTGAGATCGCTTTATAAATACGAGCCCTAGATCTAGGTAGTATTTCTTTGTCATAGCTGTGCATAAGCTAGTGTTTCATACAAATTGACACATGAAAATAAGATACGCCAGTCACCATGCTTATCTCAAAACAGTTTGGCAGATTATCATCGGCATTAGCATAAGAGTAGTTAAAATATCGTAAAAGAAGGCCTAATTTAAAGATAGAGGTAATGACTTTTGAGAACGGTTGCAATAAAATGTTAGGTTGTATATACCTACCTACCTAATTAGTACTTGCATAAGAGGGTAACTTAACTATATCTTTTAATAAGATCTTTTAAACTTTTGCATCAATACCAAGAATTCTAACATCAGAACATAAAGTAGTTCTATACTTATAAAAAAATAAGATGTGCATGAAATTTGATTCAAAGATCTTTTACTTATACAGAAAAATGAAAAAAAAAAGCTTTTGAGCATAGCATAAAATCAATCCCTAGTTCTAAGTAATTTACGTACCTACTCTTAAAATGTGATAGGTACTTTAAAAAATAACACAACGTAACACGTCTCAGTCTAAGTTCAAACAAAAATTTTATATCAGTAAAATACTTCGAATGGGTATCGTTCTATGATAAAATAGGCTAATTAACAAAAATCTCATGTGTACCAATCAAGTACCACACATTTCACAAGAACAATTTTTGTTTGTCGGGCCAGTTACCTCCAACTTTTCGGACCGTCAATTAATTAATCGAGTGTATCGACATTCGACCCGATTTCAGGAGCTTGGTTGACAATCTGAGTTATCTGATTAAGCACGCTTTCTCTCCGTCGTGTGTGTGACACATGCCCGAAGACTGTTGTACAACACGCCAACTCAGGGTTACACCACATACTGAAATTAGGTATGCCATTATCGACAGAGTTACCTCCACACAAAGACTAAAGCCGCGTATCGGACCGATTTAAGATAAAGTAGTGCCATAGACTGTACTCGTATGTCGCTCGCCGATAGCGCTGTGACAACTGCTGCACACTAATTTCGTCACTCTATTTGAATAAATAAGCATTTGCATATATTTATTTCTGTTGTAAGTACGCAACGCATGATCTGTATCTCGCGCATGTGTGACAGCGGAGACAATCATTAATCCCCGGTCGCGGCCGGCGCGGGCGCAGATCTCTTGCCCTCAGTTATAGTTGCGTGAAATAATGTTTATTGAAAGTTTCGCATTTTATGAGCAATTAAAAGTTCTACCTTATTACTTTCCTTCGTTATTTGTTCATTCGATAAATAAATAACTACAATAAAAAGTTTGAAACTGGAATCGTAACTTATTGCTTCCTTAATCAATAAGCCGCCGAGATTTAAGGTCCCACAATCCACAAAGCGTACCTGCTGTAAAATAAATTGTGTTTTTCTTACAACATGATAGCAGTTAAGCGTCGGATTCCAGATAAATGGTCTAATTAAGACTGGTACGCAGACGTGTAGTCACTTTACTCTTTTATCGAACTCTATTTCTCATTGATGCTGATGTCCGTTGTCTACAAGAGCCGAGTCCGAGAGCAGAGCAATAATCCATCGGTCCAAACATAGCACACCTGCCCATCTCAATGTTGCCCATAAACTATAATTTAATGGCATCGTCAGTGTGTCGACGTAACAATTACGTACTTGAGATTTTATCTGTACACGTTACGCACTTGTGCACCTACAATTGGTGCATGGCGTAGCGGAACGAAGAGGTATATTCGCATCATCTGTTCATGAATTATTCGCTTCACTTAAGTAATAGGTACCAAAAGAAAGAAGTCGGTGCGAGTGGGTTTATCTATGGTAATGCGCGTTATGCAGAGCGCGGTGGCGCGGGCGCACTCTGGGCGGCTTTTTGTTTGCAAGTGCTTCCTCGTTAGCGGCGACTGCGGGGTGCAGTGTCCATCCATCACCCACTATCTATTTTATGACAATTATTTATGTTCACTGCGTGGCAAAACTATTTCGCTTACCGTTGAGCTTTATCGATAGCGCAGAAGTAATGTCCTGCCGCCCCGATACGCCCTATCTGATACGGATACGTCTGTTTGTTAAGTGCGCCAGTTGTTTGTGTTAGTTGTTTTAACGCCTTGGTTATTTGCTGCGAATGTTCTCCGCAGTGAATGTCGGGTTTCAACATAAATTCTGTACGGAACTGTGGGTGTAACTGCCGCACAGTTGCCTACGGACTGCGTGTCGATATTTATTTCATGTCAACTGAAATTATATCGATGGTCACTTCGGTGCCATAAATACGCGTGCATTGCGAATTCCTTTCAAAAGTATGTTTTGCTTCTTAAAATGAATCTTTCCTTGGAATTCCGAGCAAACTAAGTGTAGGTCGTCGACGCGATAATTACGCGTTCGTAGAAGTAGCATTTTAGCAGAAATGTTCAAGATGTTGCTCTAGCAAAACACATATTTAGTTGGGTTCATAATGTGATGTTGCGTGCGTGCGTGGGGCGGGCGGAGCGAGTGCGGGGGCTATCGCAACGCCGCGGGCGCGGGAGATTGCTAGAGATGTGCAGCTTCCGCTCTTGGACAAATTGCGAGTGCACCGCGCCACTCTTGCGCATCCGCTGCTCTCCCGCCGCCGCCTCTAATTGAATATTAAGCACGTACGCCAATATTGGTTTCAATACTGCCATTGCACTATTGTACGCGCAAAATTACAATCATCTTCAGAGGCGTCCATCAATCAAATTGCTTTCTTGTCATACTGGTCATTTATAATGTGGTACTTAAAAGACCACACGGACTGTATTACGATAGGACAAAATACTCAATTATGTAAAAGTTAAAGGTGTCTAGTCTACTGATGAGAAATTCTGATGGTGTTTTGGTACAAGAACTGTGTGAGCCCAGTGACCGCTAAATCTCGATTTGAATCGGAGCAATTCTCAAGATCCGTCCAGCGTCGGATTAACATCCGAAGTCGCGTCGTAACACTAATCTGCTTAAATGTCGAAAGGAAATGTCAGATCGTAAAGTGCAGGGCTCTGGACGAGGCGTGATGCGGCTTACCTCGACGTACCTACCGCTTAGAGCACGCTTTCAATCACGCTTTTCTCAATCCTAACATGGCGTTGTGCAATAAAAATAGCTTGCTCTTATCCGTGAATAAAACCTAGATGGTAAGTGACAAGTAACATCGATGTAATGGACGCAACCATCTCTATAAGTAGACGAACGAACTACACAAGCTTTCAGTGTCTAGAAAGAATAAATTTACGAGAATTGTGAATAGACGTGTTGGTTGTAATGTAAGTTCAGCGAAGTAAGAGTCATGGAGTACATATCAACATTTTTATTCGGTGGTTTGGAGTTATCCATGAGATCATTTATAGCTTTCGGTCACGTAGGGGTTGTATAATTGGCTGTACGATCACCTAATGTCGTTGATTGCGAGTTGCCTGCGCCTGCGCCTGCTTGCGCTTGCGACGCGATGCTATCGAAGATTGACGCTAAATACGCGCGCACTGTGACAGCTCCAATATCGAGACAATGACAGAGCTCGCGTTGCGTAACGCCATTTACGTCCAGCTTTAACTGTCGCCTAATTTGACATCGACTCGATTGCGGAATTAAAATACAGAGAAAGTTGACCCAAATACTTGAAACATTATTATCCGATATCATTACGATGAAATCATTAACATTATTGTAACAAAAAAGGTATACTTAATTACTAGATACAACAGGTTACGTTAGGGGATGACTAATGATTTGTTACGCGTTTCAGCAGTTACGCGAGTATTACCGAATAGTACGTAATATTTCGAAAGCATAATAGCTATCGAGTAACGTGATGTGAGTCTGAAACCGAAGGTGGAAAATTCACGCTCGGTGGAGCGGCGCCGGCCGGGCAAGCCGGCTTGCAGCTCGCGGCGCGCGCGCATCCTGCCGCGCCTGATCTATGCGCAAAGACCAAACATCTATCAGATTTTCCTGAGATAAAAAATAAATAAAAGTCTTGAATATTACCGACTTATATCTCTTTATAGGAAAATAATTCGCATCCATAACGGGATTATTAGTCACCGACGCGACTGACAGAAAAGTAATTGATTTTTTGCGCTGTACAACAAAATTCCAAGAATCTTTTCTTAGGCTGAGACGAAATTGTATTGTATAGGTACCTACATTAAAATCACATATGAAATTACCCCTTAAAAATAAGGAAAGCCATAAAAAGAATATTACACTAAAAAGCTGGACCGCGTTGATAAATAACTGTAGGAACGCCAATAAAGATATTGTATAAGATTTTTATAACAGTTGTAAATATATCAAAAGACGCATAAGACACCAAATGAGATTGTTACGAGTATTATCGCATATTTATTATTATTATTATGTATGAGTTACAGTTAGTATTTATAGAATCGATAGCTGGTTATTAATTAAACACGTAACTTGAAACCCACTACATATCTCACGCTGATAAAACATCTGTGTATTTGATGCTATTTTAAAAAATACCGTTACTGAGCTTTTTATTGAATAATTCTGCAATTTATAATCATTAGGGTTTTTCTGGTGCGACAGGGCCGTCGCGGGGCAGACGCGAAGGGGCCGAGGGTGCGGCAAAATTGAGACATCTCAACGCGTGATTGATTGCAACCGTGATTGGCAACTTCCAACTATCAAGAGCACGCATGCAAATTTTTGCATCGGTTTTTGCTCGTTTGCATTATGAAACAAATTCGCGGAGCTGTGGACGAAAACTTCATTACTCGCGCGTGAATTCTCCTTGTGAGAAATATTCGGCGTGTCTCACATGACAGCCCTTCACTCGCCGCGATCTCGGCCGAAAGGTTCTCGCTACGAGGAACCGACCGCTCCGAATACCAACCGTTATAATCCCTCATCGAGCGTTACATATTCAGCGCAAAAGACATCATTAACGACTACCTTAAAAAGGCAAACCGGAGCAATCATTAAAATCGTAAAATATTGCAAGAACAAAAATAAAACAACAAAGTGTCTCGTTACGCGAGTTTCCGTTGCTACGAAAGTGAACACAATGATGTCAGTTAGTGATAAAAACTCGTGTAAAAAATGCTCTCAATGAATAAGTGCGCTCTAGACATGCTCGATACAGTTTAATCGCAGGCATCGAGGTATCGGTTGACTTACACTGAATGAATACAAATGGAACCTATCCGCCAGTAGCGCAGGCGTATGTAAATTGAATGAGCTGTAATTACTGCCCTAATTTGGTGCAAAGTGTAAAAAGCATGCATACCTAAATAGTCATTTTCTTGTAAAATAAATTATACCTACTTCCTAGAAGGGTTCTTCATACTGGTGAACGTTTAAAAAATCTTATTATTTAATGTAGAGTCAATATTTTTTATGCGCCGTAGAGAATATGGGAAGTTTATTCAAGCAGTAATGATTAATGTAAAATGTTATTACTTATTAAGACGTATTCTGAATGTACAATGTACCTGGCAGGCCCGACCGGCGGGCAGGCCGCACCGGGCGCGCCGGGCGCCTTCAAGCACAACCCTTCAAGTGTCGCAGCGCATGAGACGCGACGCTCCACTACCGAGATGATTAATTGCCACTACATACTGTGATTGATCGACTGCCTCTTGCAGTGTTTTTTGCGCATAAGAATCTATTTCTTCCTAAACAATCTGTTCAACCCTATTATAATACTTCTTTGCATCACTTTAAAATGTGATTTGTCATTCTGAATACACATGCAAATACAGTTTGTTTATCGTGCGAAACATTGGCCGCAGCGCTATCTTAGCTCTTGGAAATTGAGTCAGTATTTGGAGCAGTTAATTAGGTGTAAATCTGGAATTGGGGCGAACGGTGTCGGCGCGGAGTGTTGCGTCGGGCGATGGTATCTCGCCGCAAAGCAGCCGAAACAAGGGCGGCGTTGGCTGTAATTACGACCCGCACCGCCCCGCGCGCACCCCCTCGCGACCCGCACGCACCCGCAGGCGGACCTGGCCAAATCTCTCTGTTTACTGAAATTCTCTCATATCCTTTAACCGCTTTTTGACACGCGAAATATATTCGCCTCGCGTGTGAATTTTAAATTGTCAGCCACGGTTGATGCCTACAATTAATGCTGTTTAAGAACATCTTGTACGGCAATTAATTTTTGCGCGTTTATATAAGTTAGATGTCTATAAAATATATTTGATTGCTATGAAAGGAAGTAACGATAATTAAAAATTAAATTTAATCGCTCTTTCTTAAAAAAGGAAAATAACTAAACGGATTGAAAACAAAAACTATTAAATTATTAATAGCATCACATTACTGGCGCTATTATTTATTTATTGCAAGTGCTACGGAAAATTGTGATGGATATCGCTATGATGGAATTCTCGATTTCGCACCCGATATTGGCATACCTATCATCTTCAAACAAAACTCTACATCGTTATTAAAGGCTCGGATATTGGTATCCTGGTATTTTATCTCGTTATTGGAACAGAAAGAATGCTCGTTAAGAAAACACGATGTTTGCTGCATTGAAATTATTTTATCATAATACAGCGTAGTTATTGTTTAAGAGGAGCGATATTATCCGAGTATCGGAGCAAGCGGGCGAGCGCCGCCGCCGCGCTCCCGGGGCGGTCATTGTGTTCCTATATGGCGAATGTCAAAAGCGTCGTCTTAATTATCGGGCGCGGCGCACAATGCGGACTCGATTGCGGCGAGATAAGCTCTCTATACCTATCTGAGTCGTATTGAATGCGATACCGGCCGGACTCGCGGCCCACTTACTGCCCAGGGGCACCTCACAAAAGACGGATGCTTTTGTCGCGATTCTAAACTGAGACTAAGCTTTACCCGCAGGCTAGCTTGAGATAGAGTTCCTGTTTGAGGTTTTACAATCTTCAATCGTACCGCGACTTAGGGTGGTTTAGGCAAAACTAATATCAATTTAAATACAAATGAAATTTTCTTGTTATTTTGTTACATATTTTTTACGAAATTCGTTAAGAAGTCTATTAACATAGATGAAGGGGCAAATGTGGCGTAGTATGTGGCCAGGCCCTTAATAATAACTTCAAACGTATGTCGCATTGTATCTCTGATTATTCCGATCTAAGTCCATTGAATTGAGATAAAACGTGTTTGAATATGTTATAGTTACTGCAGAAAAACGAAATAAAATGCGAGCTATAGAATAAAGACCGCATTTCTTAAGAGAATAAACTTACATAGTTGTAACACAATGACTCATTCTTGATGCTATATTTTCTACAAACAATAGATGGAGTATATAATAAGAAAAATAGTCAAATGGCACTATACAAGATCAATTCCGATTATCTTAAACAAGATTGGCGAGATCGGTTACTTGACTTTCTGGTTTTTCAAGAAGTTAGTAATTTGTGAAATAATGCAATTTTATTGTGTGGAAGTTCTATTTACGACCTAGTTTTCCAGATAGGAAATGATAATTGATGGGATTTCCGATATCCATGGGAAATTAGACACGCGGCTCATCTTGCGGTTTTATCTTTTGTTTTGTTCAATATTTTCTCAGGACTTAATGGCTAACATAGTCACGCTATATGTGTCACTCGAAGATAAATTAGATTGCAACTATTACACTGCAGCATGCAGCCTGCCACACACTAATCAGTAAAACCCAAGGCAATAAAAACAGAACTAGATTAAACGAGATTAGCTGACGGCTCATAGTAAATATATCAATTATAAAAAGAACGAAGTAATCCCTATGACGTTATACTTAGGTAGGTCAATTTGAAACATGTCGCAAGAAGAGATTTTCAAAGAAAAATTCAAAATATGACTATTTTAACATCCGTGAACACGGTCAGTGTTTAAAACAGGCATGTTAATGGCCGCCATCCTTTTGAGAAATTCGAGCAGAGTTGGAGATTATGACGGGCGCAAATATGCGAAGGTAAGCGAGCGAGAAGCGAAGCCCGGGAGCCGCCAACCGGCGTGCGCAGGAGTCGGTATTACCTATGTGAAACCGAGGCGCTGCGGTCGGGACATCCTCGCAAGTGTGCAAGTGTAGCCTTATACGCGGACCCACTCATTCGGAAATAACAATGAGTGATCAAGTATTACGAGGTTTCATGATACGAAGACTATTCAGATTAAAATTACTTGGCCCAGATTATCAGACAAGTTTAAGTTACGATTTTTACCAAACTTTTTTTATTGTGCTTGAGTGGTAATAAAAGGCAAGCTCTATTATTCCTAAAACTTTAAATTGTTATTTTTGAGACCATTACGTATCTACCTAATGTCTAACTTATGTTTATTTTCAGGTCAAAATATCTAGGTACATCGTTAAGTCCCTAAAGCAGTGTTTTTGTTGTTTTGAACCTCTACTCCACATGTTATTAAGTCTCTTTTATATTACACATGTACAGGAAAATTCTAAAGTAGACTAATTGAACAAACACAATATAATAAGAGTCATACTGAAGTAACTTGGCAGACACGGGCGAGAGGGAGTTGTAGTAAGTGAAACTCTTGTGGACTCCGTATACTGAACTCAACTGAACTCTCTTTATTACTAAAATCTATACCTTATATAGTAACCTATGAGTGCGTCAATCCACGACACTCTACGTGATTCTATGTAAGTTTTCAGGAGAGAGGGACCTTATCTCAATAACGTGATCGCGTGATATTTGCTATATCACACCTCCCCTGAAAAGGATAGGCTTCCCTCCCCTGAAAAGAACATCCTAGCTAAAAACTTCTTTAAAATAAAAATTAACTTAAAATTACAAAATTACTTACAATAGTATAACATAAAAATATAGAACAAGATAATAAGTAAAGTTTTTTCTAAAATTAAATTACATATAACCTTAATATTCATAATTAGTAAACACATTTTTATTCCATTAATATTATGGCTTACATACTAATGATATTTACCTACACTTTGTTAAATATATTTAAGTTCTAACTGCTATAATGAATAAAAATAACCTAAATAATATTATTATATCACAAATTACTATTAAACTAAGTGTCAAAATCAAGGAAACAAGTCATAATCGAGGAACAAGTCATTATTTGAAGCTTCATTTTTCAAAATTTTCATTCAATTTTCATTGAGCTCATTTTATTATACTAACTCTATTGATTTTACATAATTTTATCAGCTCCCCTATCGTTGCGTCTCGGCGCACCTCCGTTAGTAGAGAGTCCTGACTTATGCAAAATGTAGAGTCACAAATAATTATATCTCTTGAATTCATTATTATCTGACACCATTTTTCTTCAAATATTTGTACGTACATATTATATAATCCACTACTTGAGGCTGCTCAAAACCTAAGAGCGAATTTCTATTCTCCTTACTAACTTCCTTTCCAAATCCGGTATATTCCATACACCATTTTATAGAACGCGTTAGAACTACTACAAAGTTTACTTTACAATATAGTGTTCAATCTCATTTCTCCTATCTCAATAAATAACAAACCCTTTGAAAGAAACAAAACCTTATAAACCAAGCAATGATTAATACAAAAACAGAAAAAATGCTGATGGCGCATACTAGTCAATTAACTATGTCAATCGTCTACTAGACACATTCCACAATGTTCTAAATCGCTTAAGTATGCAAAAGTAAATTCAATGTCAAGATTAAAAGAAAAAACAATGTAAAGAATACTTAACACATAATTAATTATTTTAAGTTACTTAGTATTTAAACCCGCTGTAAAAAAAAAAAAAAAAAAAAAAAAAAAAAAACTATATATATCTTAGCAAAATAATACTACGAACGTCCGATCTTCATGGATTTTCCAAACGCCTCTTCCCAGCCAATTGGGACTCGAACTCCCTGCTGCGTCCCGCGCCCGTCTCGTCCAATTTTCGACGCATCTTGCTCGCAGCACTCGTTGGTTGACGTTGTAGCCCATCTTCTCTCTTAGTCGAAGGCAACGCGCCATCCCGTCGACCGGCAGTTTCCAGCGATTTCTTAGGGTGGTGATTGATCATGACTGCTGGCAAGGTAGCCCCAAAACTACCCTCGGCTCGGTGCCATCTTCCCAAAAGGCAGCACTCGTAAAGCTCAGTCGACTCGGTGACGTCAACGCCGCACGTCTTAGCACGAAGTTGCAGATAATACAGCCACGGTCAAAAAAAAACTTACAGTCTTTCAGCCATTTTCCAGTTACACTAGATACTGTCCTGTCACGGTCGCCATGAAGTAACTTGGCAGACACGGGCGAGAGGGAGTTGTAGTAAGTGAAACTCTTGTGGACTCCGTATACTGAACTCAACTGAACTCTCTTTATTACTAAAATCTATACCTTATATAGTAACCTATGAGTGCGTCAATCCACGACACTCTACGTGATTCTATGTAAGTTTTCAGGAGAGAGGGACCTTATCTCAATAACGTGATCGCGTGATATTTGCTATATCACAATACCTACTTAAAACGCGACCATAAAATTAAACAAGATAACGGACAAATAAAAAACTGGATATGATTAGCCACCTACAGAGTTAAGGGCAATTTAAAGTGGCGTAAGAGCAGCATTGCTGATTTTATTGGCCCCTTGCTCCCGAATAGGGCGGTAAAAGCGCTACTGTGCGGGCTCGCGGCGGGGGCCAGCCGCCAGCGCGCGCACAGCCGGCTACTGCACCAGCTACCAACCAGCAAACACCAATAAAATTATACGCCTCACATTTCCCTCGTAAATATTGAACGGACATCGATTACATTTCCGCACAGGAACAATAATTTTGTACATTTTATTCCTGCCGTCTTGAATTATAAATTGAGATGTTAGCCGGGAGGCGGCGGCGCTGGCGGCGCGGGCTTACTTTACGAGTGCCTCTGCCACTAAACTGCGCTGCGCTTTCTAAGATCCGCCAGAGGTAAACATCCGGTGGGCCCACTGTTAAACGTCGATAAATACCTACGATTAATGTTAATGGAAAAAAGAACTTTGCTTAGGCATTCAACTAATTTCCTTTTTGTATCCATAATAAATCTTTCGATTTTATATAACTCCCTCATCTACCTTATACGTTCAATGACTGAATGCTATGTTCCACTACTTTGCAAAAATATTGTAGAAATGCATTATTCTGGCATAAATCACAAAAGTGCCTAATATAAGCGTTGACACCATTAGACATGGACTTCATGACACAAAAGGCTCGTGATACAAAGATAGCCAAAGTCTGAAAGGTAGGTACATAATGAGAATAAATCGATCAGTTACCTTAACAGTCTGGTTCTTGAGTGGCTTGTCAGGGTCGTGGATGTACTCGAGCGTGATGCCGTAGAACTGTCCCTTGTTAATGTAGGTGATGCGGTCGTCCTCGCGCCGCTGCGAGCTGCTGCTGGCCGTCTCCAGGTGGTACTTGAACCCGTACGGGGAGAACCTGCACAAACACACCGCGTTATCATCCGCTTGACCACCGGCTAACACACACATTAAGATAAACACATCAAACGCATAACGTCCAGTAGCTCAGTAGGTAAACTACCTTAAATGTTGCACCGCGGGGCAAAACGACCGAGAGAGCTGGTTCAAGAACATTTAGAAAAAGTCCGATTTCTTCTCCGAGATACTTATCTACAGAATACACGTTCTCGACAATAAAGTTTCCATGAAGTGAGTAATAAAAGTGCGCAAAAAGTGGAAATCTTAATTGCTCCGCCAGTAAAGCTTGTCAGCGGTGTCGTTACATAAAGGCGTGGAGATCCAGTTCGTAGTGCGAGATGAAAAACCGTGTTTTCTCGTGATTTCCTGCGCGCGGGACCGGCGGAAGGAAAACCCCGCTAATTTAGCAGCGATCGCGTGCCGCGGCTCGTTACCGCGCGACTCACGCGCACGCAGCACGCCGCCGCGCCGCGCGACTCCGCGACACGGCCGCCGCTCTTGTCGCCGCGATCTGCGCTCAGCGCCCTCGCCCACGCCCGCCTGCCTGCCACGCGCAAAGTGAAAACTAACTAGGAAACACCAACATCATTATCGGCTCACTCTATTGTACCTCTAGTTTAACTTATGCAACACGATAAACAACTATAAATCCCGATGAAATGCTTTAATCTACTAATAAATCTCCCCTGGTATGCCAGAATGCGAATCCGCATCGTTTGAATTCCAGACTTGAGGTTACACCATTAGTTTAGTTGGGCTTATTGAAAACAATTTGGTAAACAATTCCGCTGATGTCTGCGATTTAAGCCGAGCTGGTCAGATAAAGGCCGTGTAATGCAAACGCGGGCCGACAGTGACGGATCGGGCGCGGGTCGCGGCCAAGCGGCTATCTGATGCTCTCTAAGTGATTCAGAACGCAATTTCCATTTCGACATTGTGAGCCATTGTCATTAAGACTATCCTTATTCTTTGTTTAAAGTATAATTCACAATACAGTCTCTTTGACAAATATTTATGACGGGGAGGTAGCTACCATTTATCCATGTATTCATCATATGTTCTAATAACCCTTCCTTTGACAGTCGGGTAAAAAACTTCTGCAAATTCTGCGTGAACAGAAGTAAAAATTCTGAATGTTTTGATGCAGTACTCACGAAGTTTCTCCGTATTCGGTAATAAATAACACATTGTTTTCGAATGAGCTTCATTACAAATTTCAGCGACGCAGAAGCCGAAAAAAGGCACTTCCTGCGTGAAGGCGAGGGCCTTTCATGAATAAATCAATCCTCGAGGCGCGGAAATTGATGAGTGCGCAAAAAGTCACCGAACGCTGGGACAACAAAGTGGTGGCATTCGCAATAAAAACGCATGCCCCGATAAGAGGCCGGAGCGCGCGGCGAGCGGCGTCCTGCCGCGAGCGTGCGCTTCTGCGCCAAATTAGATGCGCATAAATCCGGCCTTATTTAGGCGCGATGTACACAAGACACGAAAGACTTTGTTGTGATCGTGCCTGATCTATAGGCAGACTCAACTCCTAGTTAAGAGCGAATAATCTCTCTTTAAATGGATTAAAACACTGCACTCCAAGTCTTTCTATCGGATGCATAAAACACTGTTAACAATCGCATCAAGTTAAAGTGATGGTAATAAAAGCATACCTTTTGTTAAATCCATCGCTGTTAAGAGGTAATTCTTACAGTTTGCCTAGAGTTATGAAAATGATTGCAAGCTACAACACCCAACTTTCAAAGTGAGGAAAAGGACGTTTACGTTGAATTTCATTGAAATTAAAAGATGTTATCCGAGGATACTTATAGGGTACACATGATAACACGTAAGTCGGGTGGAGAGCGGTCGGGGCTCCGGCCGTGGGCTGCTAAGAGCGCATCTCGGCAGGCGGCAGCAGCAGTTAATGAGAACGCTTAGCCGGGTAATGGCGGCGTGCTGCGGCTGATTGCCGGGTGCCCGCGCGCACGCAGCGTCCAGCCATCACATCGCCCCAACAGTACAATTATTCGCCGCTACCACTCTAGCAAACGATCGGGGAGGAAATTGTTCGCGACTACCGGATAGCATCACATTCGAGCATGCGTTTGAACGATTCTAACACCGATCCCTTATTATGCTCCGATTGAAGCTGCAATTATGATGTGGGGGAAAATAAATTTTACGCAGGCGATAAAACACATAATTGGATTGCAGCTTTCCAACTAATCGAGCAGTGGAATGAAAATATAGCTACGATACTTAGCTTAACCGTGTCGGAGGAATGCCGTTTAAAGTACACATTCATTCAGCTTAAAGCGGACAGATGTTGGGTTCGCGTGTACAGTGCAATCCTGAAACACGGCTCCTATATCGCTCCCACACTTAAACCTCCGGTGATCAAAGCTATAGGCGCTTGTAATAACTTTACAACTTAATAGTATCCACTAAGTCAATTATTTCAAAACAGCATAAATATGTTAATGCCGCTTCCAATTAGACCCCATTCTTCCAATGAAAAAGTAGCTGGTAGGTTTTAAACGTGCTAATCACAGCGCACACGTGAGTTGATTAAGTTACTGCCTTTTAAAAGCTCATTCGTGTGTTGAGTGTGCTTTTGGGTAAATAGAATGCATATTGGAGGCATCGGTCGAGCGTTCGTAGGGTACTTAACTGGGCGGTAAGTAATAGTCTAAACATTTGTGAGGGCGTTGTGAGCTCGGCTCGGCTCGACGAGAGCCGCACCGCCGGTATCGGCCGCACTCGTATTATCGGCGCCGGTAATTTAAGACGGTAGAAGCGACCGAGCTATTTGGGCCAAATGCAAGCAAGTAATTATCCAGATAATAATGCTAATGCACTTATCATGTCGACGACTGCTTCCGCCGTGTGTCGCCTGCGCTGTTATTTGACGATTGCGTTGAAAGGTTCAACGATATGCATTCTGTTGATACCAACGTATAATTTATTCAATAATAATAAAAAAAAAACAATTAGCTTCAGAATGAGGCATTATTTTCCCACATTTATGTATCTTTGTATAGAAGAGCTGTCATCAAAAAGAGTCATTGCCTTAAATCTCCATAAACTATTAAGTACATACAGATAGATTGTGTGTACTTACGTTTCCTTGTGGTCCACGTAATCGTTTGCGTGCAAATGAATTTGTTTCATTATTCAATAGTTACTCAATAAGTGCGTGCGAAGAGTTCATTACGTTACAATCGAGCGGCGGCCGTAGACAACTTTGTGCCGATTTATTCGTACGAAATTCACTTTACTTAAGATTTACAACTTTATTTGTTTCAATTATAACAATGATTGTTGTTAATAAACTTTTGTATTAATTTATTCGCGGTAAACATACTTAAATAGTCTATAAGTACTTTATTTGCGTCAGTGTTTACGCTTTACTTTGTTTATGCCAATGATTAACTTCCTCAATAAACTTTTTTTTCTCGTCGTGATATTTATCTGTTCAAGTTCGAATTGAACACGATATTTTGTCTGATTTTCGAACATACTTGAAATTTTTGAAAGTATGTAATTAAATGTTCCATATAGAGAAATTAAGGTATCACCAATTTACATGCCCTGTTACTTTGTACTCAACGATCACGGAATACGATTTAGCACCTCGCTGAGTAGTTCCGTTGGAACAACAACGTAAATGAGCGCCTCGGCTTTTGTAAACAATTTCTCTTCAAACTGATACAACTTGACATTACAGTTTTTTTATTTATTTACTAAGTTGACATTTAAATGTTGTCATATCCTATTTATATGTAGCAGATATATAGATTACTATATCATATTTTCTGTAATCGGCGTGCTCAATATAGACTGCAAACAAAACTTTAATTTAATCTATAATTGTACTGCAGTTGATTGAATAAAGAGATGCAGTTAGAATTTCACGCAACGCCATCATCTATTTAATAGAAATTCAAATTTGTTCAATTTTGGCATTTATACTATCTGCGTATGTTCAAAGATATACTTTTCCTAGAATAGTGTGTTAGCGAGCGCAAGGACTTTCTTACCTGCGAAGTACTCAGTTTTATGCAGAATTTATGTTGTCATATTGTATTTCATGTTCGGATTAAAGATTAATATCTAATATTTCCGTAATCGGCGGACACAAATAAATCTGTAGAATAATAAGTATTTTACCAAAACATGAACGCGTTGATGTCTTTTGTACTGCGTTAACTACAGCTTGAAGATAAAACTTATATGCAAAGCCGTCATAGTTCATTTTGTAATTCAAGTTTACTTTGTTTTGGTATTTTAAACATCTCTGCATGTATTCGGAGATACATTATGCTTTTCCTAGGATAAATGTATTAACGTAGGGAGGTGCAAATTGCTCGGTTTTTATGAAGAACTTAATTACTTAGGTAAAGGAATACGGTGTTGTCATATTTTATTGTATTATGTACAATAGTGTCATAGTATATGTTTGGTATAAGGTAACAAATTGATATCTAATATTTTCTGCATTAAGCGTACACAAATAGTCTGCATAGAATAAAGCATTCTCAAACAATGAACGCGTTGATGTCTTTTGTTCTGCGGTTACAACTTGTAGATAAAACTTTTATGCAACGCCATCATAGTTCATTTGTGATTTAATTTGTTTTGTTTTGGTGTTTTAGGCATATCTGCGTATATTCGGAGATACGTATATACTTTTCCTAGAATAAATGTATGCTTAGCGAAGGAAGATGCAAACTGCAAAGTACTCGGTTTTTATGCAGAATATATTATGATAATATTATAATATATTTTATGACATATGTACAAAATGTCATATTATTGTATTAGGTATATGTTTGGTATAAGGTAACAATAATTATCTCATATTATTTGTAATTAGCGTACGCAAATAGTCTGCAGTATAATTAAATCAAAACATGAACGCGTTGATGTCTTTTGTACTGCGGCTACAACTTGTTTACGAACTTTTACGCATTACCAGTTCATTAATCATTACAAAGTTGCTTTCTTTTAGTATTTTCAGTATCCCTGCGTGTGTTCAGAGATATATTTCTCCTAGAATCAGTGTGTTAGTGGGCGCGGGGAGGCCGGGGAGGTGCGAAGTGCTCAGCAAACAGCGCTCGCGCATACACTCACATCACTTATGCAGGGAACGGTTTGATCAATTCCCCCGTGTTTACTCTACGTATTCACGGCAATTTGGTAAACTACTGGCACAAGTTCCTTTTTAATTTACTGTCCCACTGTACTGGACACCGTTAGATATCTGAGTTTGTTCAACTTTGCCGCTGATACAACTCAACTTTCATTGAATGAAATATTGGCACTTTGTCCGTGAACGATTATGTGAAAAAAGCGATACCTCCTGTCACATAAATCCTAGTCCGTCTGGTTGATCTATAGGTTATCATCAAAACGTACTTTGTAGGGATTGTTACGTAATTTATAGCTATATTTTTCTCTGAGAATATCTTGTAGGTATGTTTTGTGTAAAGACGTTTTGAAACTCATTTTGCGAACTCGATAAATCATGAAATGTAGATTTAGGTATTAGAAGTTGTTAACAATCGATTTCTGATAACATCAACTTGTTAGTCACATAAATGAGCTATTACCTGATAATGGCTAAGTAAAGGGTGGTGGTGTTAAGTACTTACAATTTGGCGATCTGTATCTTATCAGCGTCGTTCTGTCGGCCGAAGTCGTGCCAGGGGCGCGTGCGGGGCGCCTGCGCGGGGGAGTGGTGCGCGGAGGGGGTACCACGACCGTCCTCGCCGACGCTCGACTGCTGGCAGATCACCGTGTAGTCGAACGACTGCTGGGAACATCAGGATCTGTCAGTTTCACGTCATGCTACTGGTGCTAGGACAGGATGTACATCCAGCCAGCACTGCATACATGCATTCATGCTAAGACAACGTGTTCAAAACAACTATGCTATTACCTTATTTCCTTTAAAATAAGTCCCTAGTTTTTTTTTCCGCTAATTCTATGGGATTTCGAGTACGTTAAGTTAAATTGCATTGGTAACCAAACCGTATCGAAAAGAAAATATGACATCATATTAGGAATTTTCGATTTGCTAAATTCTAATATCTGTAATTTGGTTAAGTTGAGACGTCTTAAATTTTTTTAGGATCCTAATTATTGTATTGGGATTAACGAAGTAAGAAATGTTTATGTATATCTTAGGTTAAATTATTGGTTACCACCAATCGATCACAGCATCTACAAGTTGTTATGACATCAGAGCAGAGGAAAACCATGTCTAATATCATAGGGCAGTTGTACCTACTGTTGTGTGATATCTACTAACTATTTTTTCTTATGCCTATTGGTAAAAATAAAATATATGTTTTATACAAAATACCTTCTAATTATCAGTCTAATTTGATTAAAAAAAATTTTTTTTGCTTCTATTATATTCCGTATTATTGTTTCATTGCTTTAAGTCTATCGTATTGTTTATTTTTATTTATATATTGCCAATATTGTAGTAAAACTTGTGATTTTTTTTATTTCTTAATACCTCATAATGACAATACTATTTTAAAAATGGAGATTCATAAAAAATATAATTTAATGAATACAATGAAACTGTATTTCTTGGGAAACTGAGTTGTCAAATCATCTAAATTATGTTGAATAACAAACTTTACCTACTTCCTATCACGAAGTGGTGTTGTGATAAGATTTTACGTCCCCATTTTCCATAAATTAAATCAAATTGACTGCTAATTTATGATAATTATTATCTCATTAAAATTTTACTGTGACCACGTCACTATTATTAGTCAAAAAACGTCCAATTTGCGGATTGATGTAAATTGTAAAACAGATATTTTGCTTTGTAATTAATTTACTTTAGCTAAATCAATTTTAACCTTGCGTACCTACTCAAATATTTTTCTTTATAAAAAGTGGATATGAGCGTATTGAGAGTGTTGCTAGGTTACACAACGCCATTCACAATTTATCTATAAATATTATGTTAGCATTAGTATTTATTAGCTATTAGTTAAGTAGACGCCTTTTCAAAATTGTATAGATTCCTGAGAGCTTAGTCATGATGAGAGTTGTCTAATAGTAATGAGTACGATTATTTTTATTAACTTATTTATTTATTTTTATTTTATTTTAATTATGATGATTTTAATTATGGTGATGATTTATAGTTAAAAGAATTACGGATGAAATTGATAGGTTTCTTGTTTTAGGTTAATAAATAAACTATTACTAATATCTATGACGTTTATGAATATTTTAATGTTGTTGTATTTTACATATAAATATATTTTTACAGTGTTTTCTTGTCATTGATGTAGGATAAAAGATATTTGATAGTAAAAATATGATTTAGACAGTATTTATTTAATTTAGACAAACATTGAAAAATAAGGGTAGACTTTAATGTAGGTTTTAGCAAAGCAACACAATCAAGTATGGAATCACTTAGTTTTAAAATGGTTCTCCTATCTAGATGTCAAGTAAGATTTATTGGGTGGTGGCAAAGTTTCTTTATGCCAAGATAACAAAAGGCAAATTTATAAACAGTCCGATCATTGTTTGAAATACAGGTATTCGTGACCGCCACACCTTTGAACTAAGAATGTCCTTGAAAGCCACTTAGCTTAACCAGATTACAGACATGACAATTTGTTATTTGAATATGTAAACCCATAAAATTAACGAACGCAAGGTGCAGATTGCATCGGTGAAGGTCTCGTGCGCAGGCTATTGTCTGCATCGCTACTGCAATTAGTGGAACCCACTTATTACACCCAGTAGTTTCTTACTAGGTAGTATGTTTATGTAACATCTACTTAGACATCAAATGCCAATGATGTTTTGGTTCTAATTGGAATATCATAGCAATTAATGTCATTTTCATTAGTTCTCTTATTAGAAGCGCCCTGAAAACCTAAGTCTCGAAATAGTTAGGTGAATAAATTAACAAAAAAATATTAGCAGCTGAACGTGTTGAGCGCGGGTGGGCTGAGCTGGTGATGAGGTGCAGATCTTGTTTGATCTCAATTAAGGTATGGTTAGTTGAATTTGTAGGATGTTTGTAAGGCTTGAAAAACGAACAAATTATCAAACTGCTACTTATGTAATGAAAAACTTATATAAAGTAGGTCCGTATTGAAACTGGTCCGAATGTTAAGCCATGTTTGGAGTGGAATGTGTACGTATGTAGGTATATTGTATAGTGAGTGTGAAGCCCGCCCGCCCGCGCCCGTCAACCGCTGCTAGCACAGACCTGCTGCACGGCGGTGTGGTCCCGGGGGGTGACCGCGTCCGCTCCGATCCCACTGTCAGGTGAAGGCAAATCCACTGTGAGCCCAGCGGCCGCGATCACGCTCTTGCTGTGATAACGTGGGGCGGCATATCTGTCGCCGAATGCCGAAGCTGGGGCGGCTTCAGCGTCCCCGTATGGCGGAGCGGCTCGCTGCTGGTAGCCATCACCGACGAAGTACTCTCTGTAGTACGGCTCGCCAGGGAAGGTGGCCGGCTGCCGCGAGTACTGCTCTCCGTAGGGGGTGGGACTAGGGGTGCCGGGCGGCGCGAACATCTGCGCTGCGTACATCGCCGCGTCCGGCAACAGGGAACCGGCTGAAGAGGCTCGGGATGGCACCGGGGACGGCGACGCCGCTTCTCCGGGCTCACCGACCGCCACCTGCGGACACACGCGTCTGTTACACGCGTTCTCCCACGACAACTGTCCGCTCCTCAGCGTCGACGCGTACATAACGCGTCAGATCAAATCACAGTTCACAGCTGCACGTACACTGAGGGTGTTTAGTGTTTACACGTTCACGAATGAGGGTAATCCCGGAATAGGTCCTGAGGGTTGCCCGCATGGGCATGCACTGGGCGGGCGGCGCTGGCCGGCCGGACGGGGGCGCGGGCGGGCGCGGCTAGTGCTCGAGCGCGACGCTCGGCGCATCGTACGCTAACCGCGATAAATAATACATGAGTGACCGGTACAGCGAGTGTGTGAGTGCGTGCGCGCGCGGCGGCGGCGTACGGACGTGTGACGCACCTTGTGTCGCGGCGGCTTGAGCGCGTGCGGCTCATGCTCGTCGACCACCTTGCGGCTCAGGTCCTCGGGCTCGCGCTTCACGAGCCCCGCGTGCAGCAAGCCCGACAGCTCGCCGAGCTCCGCCCCGTGCGCGCCATTGGCCGCCTTCAGCGCTGCGCCGGCCCCGCTACTCCTGCGGAGGGGAGACAGGCGTGATTGGCGCCGGCGACGTGCGCGCGCGACTACTCCGCACCACGGCCTCGTTGCGCGCGCGCATAGTCGACGCCGATACACTAGCATTCTCGCTCTACGAACTGACACACTGTACAAATATTTATTACAACTGGGTGTTTACATCGCAGTCCGATTTAAATAAAATTATCATTTAAATTGACAGTTCGTAGAAGATTACCTAGTTTATTTATGGAATGCTTGAATAAATATCGTATTTGCGAAAATTCCTCAACAACAAAATAAACTCTTGAAATTAATATTATTTTAATAATCAGCAACTTCTAATTTTATGATTTCAACTCAAAAGTACAGATTCTACCTACAACATAAAAAAATTCCCCCTTTTGACATCCTTGACAATAGGTACTACTTAAGTATACAGGCTGAAATTCACAGACCGCTCCTCCTGGGAAAGTAAAAAACACTACATGTAGCAAATTTTACTGACATTCCCTCTTTTTTTAAATTTATTTAAGGAAGACTATGAATTTTTTTATCAATGAACTTTAAACACTGAAGTCTATAGGAAACAGTATTTATGGTCATCCTTAAATTTAAAACATACCAACCTTATGTTTATTGGAGAGATTTGTTCCTCATAGGTAATGACCCTATCCATAAATCTCCTAAAAGTACAGGGTGTAATTTTTTCGAATTTTTGCTTGTTTGATTCCCGGTTGTGGCAGTGTGCAATTTTGCTTCTATTTAAAAATAAGGGAATGTTTCCTTTGAGTAAAATTTTTCCCTAGAGGAGCGATCTGATAACTTCACCCTGTATTATACTTAAGTACCTAAGACACACAAACATAATAATATACGTATAAATGCCGGTATATTTTTTTCATACATAAATATTGTATATTTTGTTTTTGTATTTTAATATTAGGAAATTCATATATTGACATTTGATAACAATTTTATTCACAATATTTATAACTAAGGTATTTTTAATTTATTGTGTAGTTTTGTGGTGAGTCTGCTGTATTAATATTATTATGTAATGCTATAATTTATTGTTTCCGAGATAAGTTTTAATTGTTTAACATTGTTATAACTTATTTGACTTTCATATAATCTATGTTGATAATGTAAAATTTTATAGAATGTAACCATGTTTTTTAAGTAGGTATAAATTTAAGATTAGTTGTATCTGTTTCTGAATAAATGATGATGATGATGATAAACTCACGCCTTTATCCCTTACGGAGTAGGCATAGGTAGAGCATAAACGCCTCTTAAATGGCGCCTCCGCCACGTCTAACAAAAATTGAGGATCGCTGTAGTGACAGGTTGTCAGCCATCGCCTAAATGACTATACACTGTAACCCTCGAATCCCTTTTGCTGACTTCTAAAGCATGCCCGGGAGAAAGCATGCAGCTGGAACATTCTATGTTTTTCTATCGCTCCCGGTCCAGCATGAAAGAAATATTTTTCTTTTCCATGCAGAAAAATTATGACGTCATAGCTGGAACATCTACCACAGAATTTTTGGCACCCTTCATATATATGTTATTGAGGACCATCTTAATAGATATCAGAACTCAAAATTTAGTAAGTCATTTGTTTGTACGGATATCCCCTCAGATCCTTGTCTACAGAAAGGATCATTTTATCTGTAACTAGCTTTCCGCCCGCGGTTTCACCCGCGCTACATGAGTTTTCTCGTGGAAAACAAGGGTTTCCTGCAATGAAAAGTAGCCTATATTCCAGGATATAAACTTAATAGTCGTGTCATTTACAAAAAATTAAGTACTAACTAACGTATGTAGATTTCTGCTATCGCTTCAAGATTCTTCCTGCGTTGATTAGTAACTCAGAAATCTACCGCCCGCTCTGCGTGTTTGTGTTCAAATGACTTGTATCGTATTTTCTATGGTCTTATTGAGATCTTTGCTAATTGAAGGCGGGTAGCGAGCGCGTTGGCCGCTCGGCCGGGGCTGGCTCGCTGGCTACATTAAAGCCGCGTGATTTGTTAGTGCGCGCGAGTGCAGCCACCTCCGCAACGCGGGGCGCGGCCCTCGTCCGCCGATGTCAGTGCGCACCGATTTATGATAATTGAAGACATGTTTCATTGGCGCTCAGATGTTTATTTTAGATAAGCCTCTCGCGGCACTATTTCATGCGGCCGAATTGGCCGGGACGCGCGACCGCCCGCGAGCTCTCTCAGCGGATCACACCACACCACCGCCGTGTCTGATTGCAATTCTCGCTTTGCTCATTCTTCGCGATTTATGCATGCGATTTGTAAGAGAAACGCGACGAGTGTGAAATCGCTCATTCGATAAGATAATGCGCGAGTGAGTTAAATATTTCGGCCGCCATCAACAGATTTTCAACGACATCGCGGCTTAATAAACCAACGATTGCGAAGCGAATTATTAATTTCGATATGTAGAGTCGGCTGTTTTGTTATGACGTCGCGAAGGGTGTAAGCCAGCGTGAGTTTTTGCGAGGCATGCAAATTGAATTTGCTTTAATCCGGGCGCTCGGTGCCGGCGGCGAAGCGGCGCAGGCGCAGATATCGTTATTCATGTGCACGTCGTACAAAGCGGTGTTTGCTTGTCGCTCATTGTTGGCGCCTACAAAAACGCGGGACAAAGCTCGCGCCTGACAGCTGAGCGCGCAGCGACCGGCGCCCGCGCACACCACCCGGACGATTGCCTTCCTACCTCGCGGCAATTTGGCTTTTCTCATACCAAAGTATACCTATAGGTACCCAGTGAGTAGATCCATGTTTCGTAAATAATTTATGTAAATACTTCTTATATTAAGTACCTACCTTAGGTAAAACTCGTCATAAAAAAACACAAAAATGCCGTTATGTGGGGTATCACGTAAAAAAACAAGTCTTAGTTAGGTACATGATGGTAAAAATGTAAAAGAGGAAATGATACAAGGACTAATAAACTTGCGAATAACTAGTATGGATTTAGAAAATTAACTCGAAACGTCTAATATGTAATCCGTCACATGTATATCTGGGTCGTAAATATTTGCCACCTGTGAGGTGGTCTTGTTATAAATAAATAAAACTTTCTCACGCAAACGAGAAATAACAAACAATTTCATTCGCAGAGATACAGTGGGATAAAGCCAAAGTTTATAGATTGGCACAGAATATCCTCATACGAAGCAGGTAGTAAAATGGAGACTCAAACTCGGGATCTGATATCAGTGTCATGTTGCATCCCATTAGCATAACACTGCGCGCCATAAAGGACAGCAATGAGCGCCTTCAGCAACCGTGTGCTACATTTTACATGCAAATATAAAATTCCTTATCAAAGCAGAATCGGTAGAGCGCCGGATGCAATTGCCATTATAATTATTTGCAATGTTTACTTAACACCCTTTCACACATGATGAGATCTTGACAATGCGCCGCCTGGGGAGACGCTGCGCTGCACCCTATACAACCATACCAACTATCGCTTCTCATTCAACTATCCAAATCTTATCCAAATTCATCTTATGAATCACAAAGCAGATTACAAATAAACTTAATTTTTCCGTTTTATTTGGATTCCGCAAGATACCGCCGATCGAAACCATGGGACATACACACCGTGTCTATAAAATCAATATGCAACAAAATGTTTGAATTTCAAAATAAATTATGGGAAAGAATCCAAGAAGCAATAAACATTTGCATCTTGAGTAGGTGAATAAAATGTGCAGATAACAGTAACTACGTATGCATCTTTATAATTATTACGCACAAGGAAACTTATGAGTCGATATTAAATAAAGTGCGTTTTAAAACGACGACTCTACATTTTTTTAAATACTTGACTTTCCTAAGTAATATCCGTGAGTGGTGCGCTCAGATGACGAACGAACCTGAGTCTGCAGATGCTAATATGCGCTCGTTATACTACAGAACCTCGGGAATAAATAAATGAACACTCACACACACGCAACGTTATCGCAATTAAAATCAGAGGCGACGACAGTTTATCCATCGTTTGACGAATAGATTAGTATCTATCGGCGATAAAATGAGATGAGGCGCTTGCAGCGGATGCGAGCAACGTAATTCCATTCTATTTGAATATATCATTTGATCAAATGTAGGTTTATTGCTACTTTTCTCACGGAACTAATACATTATCAAAAAGTTTTAATTGAAAACGATTTCACCATTTGTCTATGCCATTAAACGAGCGTTGGATTGCGCGTTCGGCCAAGTGATTAATTTCCCGTTAATTTTTTCCTCGAACCTAATTAACCATAAAGAGCTAAATTTTGTAATAATAATGTGCATAGCCAGTGAGTAATAATTCGCGGACGGCTGTAACGGCAATTTCAATGAGAATGTTCGCATGATAAAAAATGGTCAAGAAGAATGGTCAAGCCCTGATTTTATATTTGGCTGCGCGATGACCATCAGGGACATAACGATGTTGCTGTCTTTTATACATTATCTTTGTAAGAGGGTTGGGTGTTTCCAAGGGGATTGAATGCTATTAACTGCTTTGCCATGAACAATACCGCTGTATCTTCAGTGGAAACCGGTTTTAGTCCTAAATGGGTCACACGGTTCCAGCTCCCTGAGTTTTTGTGAACACACCGCGACACGGCGGCAGCGGTGGCGCGATATTCTAATCTAATCACTGCTACGCAGATCTGCATATTAACTCTCGTCATAGAATCAAAACGTTCTAACATAAGATAAGTACCTACGACCCTTACGCTGGTGGGCGAGTAAAACAAATTGCTTACATCGCAATTTATACATACCTAATAATGCCTAGGTATTTTATTTACGTTTCTCCTCAGCAAATCCTATTTAGGTAGGTAATAAAATAACGAAGATACCTGCGTGTGGAGAAACTGATTTCCCGTTAGTAGCGAGTGTGAACAGTGACAGGGTCAAGAGGGCGCGCCCTCCCCGCCGCCGGAGGCATCCCGCCGAGAGTTTCTATGCTAATCTTAGCGTTTGCATTCGACGGGCTCCGACAACTATTAATGGTTATAGCCGCAGTATTAATACCTGTAATATCCGCGGTCCAGGATACAACGGCCGGCCCGCGCCTGCGCACACGCAATGCGTTTACGAAATGCGCTACGCCTACGTCGAATCTGGAAGGAGCGTATAGATGGAACTAGTTCATTTCTACATCTATCGAGCATTCAATTCAAATAATACGAGCGATTTAGACAACAAATACAGCGCCCCGAACTTGACGATGCACTGGCGCTGAGCTAACGGATTAGCATACAAACGCGAGCGCAGACGCAGTCGCGGATGGGCGCGGGCGCGGGCGAGCTCAGTATTCGTTATAATTTTGAATGTATGAATGAGCAATAGGTGCGCGTCGAACCGGAGCGTGGGCGGCGTGCCGACAATGAACGCGAGACAAGTCCTGGGCGTCCTTGTCAATGTGAGCCGCTTCCAGCCACATCCGTCTATTGTCATTATTTGTATTTATGCACTCCCGTGCGGTGACGAGGATGACGAGGCTGTACGCCGGTGACGGTCCCGCATCACTCCGCGACTCCCCCGCGCACGTTCCCAGCACCATCCGCCTAACGCCTGCTCCAGCTACGTGTGTGGTGGAGTTTGACTTTATTCATGACACCTCGACATTCTTCAATAAATTCCTATTCCTATTATGTGCTGCGTGATGTGATAAAATATTGTTCTTAATTTTTTTTTCTTAAAATGCTATGCATTTCATTAACATTTTAATGCAAGAAACTAGTTTTCTTTTATAAAATAAATGGATGTTTATGGAATAGAATAAAACGTTCATAAAAGAATAAAGTTCAGTGGGGTCAAGTTAACATTATGCACTCGCTGAATTAAGAATGTGACACGGCGTTTGCTCATTTCTTCGCCGCATTCAACGGATGCTGTTAACAACGTTTGTCAAAGAGCGAGCATAATTTGATCGGGGTCGCGTTTCTATGGGAATACGTTGAATGCACCCGACCAAACAAACCGTAGCTCTACCTACTCGTGTGCTTTACAGTTCATCGCCACAAAGAAAAATCCTAAATGTGTACAATTTTTATTGTTTACCTACAGCAATTTTACTATTTTCCACATATTCACCATCCAGTATGATTATCTATATAAATTTTCCACGTCCCCAATTTTTTAATCTTCGTGGTTGGCGAGATATTTAAGTTTAAGGAAAAATCCTTAAAGTTTTTTCCGTTAGAAATTTATGAATTATGAGATATTTATAATATTATTAAAAATCGTAATAAATATGTTTTTGCAAAAACGTTGTCGACTCGCAAAATATGGTAATACTTTGAATGATAAACACCAGCGGGTTACAAGGGGAGCAGCGTCTCAGTTGCGAATGTTTCGTTAATCCCGCCATAGGTATTCAAATGAGTGCTTATGATTTATTGAGTGGAACATTAACATTTTTATTATTTGTTATTCTTACACCTTTACTTGGGGCCGGAAGCCACGCGGCCTGTGTCTCAGTGTACTCGCCCGTGAGACTCGCGTACACTTCCACTACCCGCCTCGTATTCGCTTTGCACACAAAAAATACACTATCAAAAGATTGCACATTATCATAGTTTACATATAAATTTTACGCGAATTCATTCCGTGTTCACTTCGTCTCGAATTCGTCGATTATGATGATAATGGCTCCGATACACGAACGGTGATCTACGGCCGTGAGAATCGACGATTGATTTTCCGCCATCCGTTCGGATTCACCTCTGGTTGTTATTGATATTCGAGATTAGAAATATTTGCATATTCGATTACGAGTTTTTGGCAGTTTTTGTAGAAGTACTATTAAAAAAGCGAATTTATTAAATGTGTAAACATTTTGATTATAAAAATGATTTGACACATAATCTACGCGATGACATTTTCTGCATTGTTCGGGGATATTCCATTCCATAATTAAACTAATAAGCATTATTTTCGTCGTTCATAAAAATGTGGTCAATATTTCACATTCAAATTCTTTGCACAAATTTAACTGACCCGATACGATTCACAGAGGCAGTATTGCAAACATGTGTATCCTGTTAGCGATCAAAGATCTGTCAAAGATCTAGGATCCCTAGAGTTTAACAATACACAGTTCTATTTATTATGACTACAATAAGACAAATTTAAATTAGTGCCATTACCTATTTCAAGGTATATTGACTCGTAAAACTGAAAAAAAAACGCAATAAACTTTTGCCAATCGGGGGCGGCCCGTATTCTGGGTGATTAAGACTTACTGCCAGACGTCGACGATCTTGCCATCCTTGTGCAGGTTGAGGTGTGCGTCCTGGCCTAGTGGAGGCAGCTTGTAGTACTCGGTGACGAGGGGCTGTGGCTGCTGGTCGTCCACGCCGAGCACGGCCGACGTGGCCGCGCTGAGCGGGTGCTCGCTGCTCGGGTAGTACCGCCACGACTCGCCAGATACCTCCATCACCTCCTTGCGTCTTCTAAAACAATATAAATAAAGGTTAGAACTCAAATCTACCCTTCCTTCAGGTGTTCTCCCTTCTAACAGTAGCAAACAGTTTTGTTTTATGTCAAAATGTTTTGGAGTGCAAACAATGCCATTATTATGAATGGGCCCAAACGATCTATAGTTAATTTAGAGGGTCAATTTTAAGGAACAATATCTACATACATTTTTACTAGTTGAATTTATATAATTAGCACACATTTGAAATGTTATGTTTATGTCATTAAAATTTTGGCACCGCTGCTATGGGAGCAGAGCAACGACCTCAACCAAATCCTCAACCCTGCTATTCATGCTCTTTTACAGCACCCGCGCGAAGATACAAGTGTGCTGTAATTTTGACCCCTATTTATGGGAATTAAATAATTCATTATTTAAATTTATGACTTCCACCAATTACCAGTAACTCCGAATGCAAACACAGTCACCCTGGTCATCATAGATGTCATCATTATATGGGGAAGATTAAAACTATAAGTGAAGTCATGATATTTCTATTATTATTATAACCAGTCTTCTTCTTAGCGAGTGGATTTTCGAGTCGAACAACGACCCGATAAACCCTGGTGTCAGAGTTTTCAAACCGCCTAGTAGCACAGCTATAGGCCTCTGACATGGTTTCAGTATCGACCACTATCAAAGACAGCGACCGGGACCGACGGCTTAACGTGCCCTCCGAAGCACGGAATCTTTTTTCTTTTCGGACAATCAGGTGATTCAGCCTGCAATGTCCTAACCAAACTGGGGAAAACCTTACAAAGTGATAAATTGACACATATCAACTTTGTGTTCCCCCCCTGGGAATCGAACCCAGGACCTCCGGATCGTAAGCCCACAGCTTAGACCACTGGACCACAGAGGCAGTATAAACTTTACATGAGGTCATAGATCAGTTGGAAGATAGCAATAAATAACTCTATGGTCGTGTGCGTTAGGTAAATCTTAACAGTAAAACCGTTTCAAACAATGTTGTAGCGCCGGATAACTATTCTTGAATCGTAATTATATTTCAAACGAATCGAGTCCGCTCATATATCAGTTACTACAAGAGTAGGTAGTGGCATTACATAGATTCCAAACAAGACGTAGTGTGTGTATACGTTAAATATAGTTTTTCATTCAATTCGCGTTAATCGTTCAACACACAAATACTAGTATCTAAAGCCTGTATAGTTTTACGTCTGGGTCGAGTACAACTTATCCGAACCAGTTATTAGGCGTGACCATTTTGGTACGGAACTGACCTTTGATGTTACCAAGAGCGGTTGTCTGCATAATGCGAGTCTACATGTGCTAATTGTTGCGTACTCACAATGAGTCAGCAAGTCGAGTTGCCGGTTCGAGAGTGAAATGAGTCAGTGGTTCAGGGTTTGGTCAGCGCGGGGCGGCGTGACGGGGCGGCCGGCGGGCAGCAGTCGGCAGCAGCAGGCGTCACCCGGCCACTTTATTTCAGATGGCGCAGCCCGGAGCCCGACGGATTTTCATACGTCACGCGCGGGTCGCTGGTGCCGTTCAACCTGATGTAGAACAGGTCCGAACACTCGCAGAACCGGAAGGATACGAGGCAAATCCCTGCTCCCTCGCTAACCAGTTTAGGTCGTCTGACGTCACGCCCAGCGGTATCCGACGATGCAGACAAATAAATAAAAAATGTTGGAAGCACGCGTCGGACGGGTTTGACCGGATCGTAGTTCTACCTGATTCCTGTTCCTGGTCGTGTGTTGATATCACGGGAGGTCATTGTAGATCCACATAGATAATTATATCAAGTAACTGTACCGGTGCAGCGCATGCGGCGCAATCTCGCAAGGGGGTGGTCGATGTAGAGGATATTAGCAATTTGCTGCTGCCCATCTCGGGAGGTGATGGTGCTGACTAGAATAATAAACTAAAATAGCCTATTATAATTCTTGAAAACGCCGTTAAGAAGCCAGCCAATTTCTTGAAACCACTTATGAACCCCTGTCTATAATAGAGCCATAATAAATTTGTATATTATTGCTACGTAAAAGCAAATTTTGTTGTAATTTATCTTAACCATGTTCTAAAACAAGTCTACGGGTGCGGGTTACGAAAGGTCGTGTCGGTGTCAAGTTCATGAAGAATAGAATGCGCGAATTGGATCAGAAAACTGGAAAAGCCAGCTTCTGGCATTTAACCAACCGAAGCGTGAGTCATTTGACGAGTTAACTGGCGTACGGGCGAAGGGGGAGAGGGGCGCGGGTGCACCACGTGAATGAGATTCCGGTAGGTGCGCACGTAAAAATCGTGCAACGAATCTAACAGGTTTGCTGCGGGGTCCTTGCGAGGCCACCGGGACTGGTCTAACCTGCCCTGCGCAGCCGAACCACGAATTTCCGACCGTTTCCTATCGAGTTCGCCTCGAACCTATACGCGTATACACAAGCCCGTGTTTACAGCACGACCAGACTTACGATCTTTGAGATTAAGGTTATCGCACTTTATGCAATAGGCTTAACAAAAGCGTTTGTTGACTCGCGCCTCTATAAATAATTAATTGATCGGTTCTTTGTGTCAATTGTTCGGCCCATTTAAAGTTTCGCAAGTTGTCTACTCGTGTGTTTGTTTGATGTCGAGGCAGCTATTGAATGAAGCGATTAGAAAGTATCTTGCAGCTGTCACGATGCCGTGACGTACGTTGGAGCGGAACCGATGGCTCCGAGCGAAGGGTTGAAGGAGTCTCGTCTCGTACACAAACAAAGCATTCGGCACGGCCATTGAGTGCACGACGACCGTTTCTTAGAAAACATACCCTTGATAGTTAACCACGACATCTCATGGTACGGTTGATGAAAGTGAAACTTGAACTGAATGCCGACGTTAAGGTTCTTCAGTGCGAGCAAAATGTAGAGTTCGTATCAACATTTTCAAACAAAGAATTCTAACCGCAACTTTGCCCAACAACCGAAGTATGGTAGGTATAAAACATGTGGCTTTGAGCCCGAGCGGGTTTCACAGTGCATAAGATCGAATTATCTGAGATTCAGAACGCGTGCAGTGGAGTGATCGGTCGGCGGCGGCGGTGAGTTTCGAAAGGCTCGTCCACGTCCGGTGTCGCGTCCAGCTATCGATCATTCGGTTCGTTAATAAATAACACGTTGGCGTCGCTCGCCGCTTATCTCCGCTGCCCGGCCATGTGGAAAAATTTGGTGTAGGTGTCGTAACGAAGCGGCACGCATGTCGCGTAGAGCTGCGTGCGCGCCACCGCCAACGCCGCCCGCCGCCCGCCGAACTTACGCTACGGTCGTTGCCATGCGCCTTCATTTCCAATCTCTTAATTAAAAACAAACGTGCCGACTCGAACTATTTACAGATAAATAATTTAATTACTACTCAAACGACGCTTCAAATGTATTAGATATGTGCATCTAAGTAGTAAGCACCAGCATTCATCGATAATAGCCTTACGGTACCGTAATGTTCTATGGGAGAAAATCGTACCTAGGATACCTTTGACCTCACCTAAATACTAAATAGCCTCACGTAGAAGCGTATACATGTAAAGGTTTGAATAATAGCCGCGCAAGAAGACTAAATCGTGTGTTTCTCGAGCTGCGTCCTCGCCGGGCTACTAGACAGGTGCGAGGTGCGAGGTGGTCGGTGGCCGCAGACCGGCCCCGCTGGCCGCTGGCCGCTGCAAGGGAAAGTGCAGGGCGCGGCTAAATCCACGCATGTTTTATCATCGTTGATAAGAGAAACTAGTATCGATCGCCGCCAACAACTCATTACGCCGAGTAGACATTAAACCATCTACGCGTAAACGCCTGTTATTTTTCTCACCGGATACCATATACATAACACGGTAATAATCCTAAAATTGCTATCGCAAAAGCCGTATAAACACTATGTTTATGTCATATAGAAACGACACGTTTACAATTAAGGTAATGAGATGGGGTAGCTGGGCTATGAAACTTAAAGGAAATAATATTTACCTATGTTTTCCATATTTGGTATGGACAAGGTACCTATCTATCGAATAACCTTCTGAGTGAAAGTAGGTAAAGGCGAAGCTTAAACTATTAATGTAACGGGTAAATACAGATGCGTGGATGTAGAGTCGTCGCGTTAAAACAAATGAACAAAACAAAAAACATTTACTTTAAAGAACAACAATAATAATTATCACACGTCATAATCATAAAGGATCCGTCTTGTGCAAGAGTGAAAATGTGTCATTATTAATCCATTTTGTATTCCCACATTAAAGCTAACGATCTGCTGCGGAATGCGGCGTCGCTGCATTTCGTCAATTAAAGAATTTGCAGTCTCGGATTGTGCCAGTGCGCAGCCCAGCAATGGACGCACGCTGTTATGGACACACAAAAAACATACATTCTTCATACCAGTATAAATAAATAAGGGATGAGTACAGACTGCCAGCGGGCAGCGGGCAATGCGCAGAACAGCGCAAACTAAACGAGGAGCATTTTCGACAAACCTCTTTTTGCACTCTGACGAGGAACGCATATGCGATGATTCATTTACGGAGTTCTTCACAGTACGAGTATGGCTAACATTATTACTTCTGTTTTCTTGACAGTATTATAAGTCAACAAGAAATGTTTTCTCAGAAATATGCGCCCACGCAGATTAAAGATGGAAACGCTACATGGGCACTAAATAAGTCATGTCTCCTGTCCGCGTAATAGTAGCGCTCGGGTAATCTGGAGCCGTAAGCGGCGGCAAATACCTATATAATTATAACCACTGGATTCCGAAGGTTTCAATTAATTTGCACTAAACCAAAGAGCATGCGCTTAATAACTCGGTATCCGTATCGACAATATCTCTTGAAAATGTCCGAGTTGAGCCGTTTAAATACTTTTGCGACGCTCACGATTCATAAATAAAAGGGGTGTTACTTATACTTCGATGTTCGATTAAGCGCCTGTTTGGGGCACTCTTCTTTATTATCTTTTACGCATGGTGTTATAAACATTGCATACACCTTTTTTTGTTTATTGTTTATGGTGTAGTGTAATATAAAGTACTGAACGCATAACGGTTTTTACGCCTCGCGGTGTTAAACATTTATTGAAGCGATTCAAATACTGGGTACAAGTAATAATATATTTGATTGGTACTGCAAGGAAATGACAAAAGTTTTATTTTATTTTAAAACATCTCTACATTGGGCTGGTTAACTTAAGGATTTTTGGAATTGACATTTGACATGGATGTAAAATATGATAAAAGATCCTTTGATGTATTTTTTCTAATAAAACCGTTGGCTGACCGTTGAGTGACAGGCTGGCTGGCTGGCTCAATGAACACGTTAAAATGTTAACTCGCGTTTATGTGGAGTGGTCTTTGTATTGTGGTCGGGCGTCGGGCGCGACTGTGCGGCTAAGCGGGGACGAGCGCGCGCTTCGGGGGACAACTAGGACTCCTCTATATATCACATCCTTTTCATTCATATGACACTACACTAGTATTCTTTTACACTAGATTTATGATGTAAAAATTTAAGTAATATACAGGCACATGGGCCTTTGTAACAATTTCAACAGTTTTAAATGCCTTAGGACGTACACACCTAAAACGAAGAATGAACAAAGATTTCTGAACAAATGAAAACAAAAGAACAAACAAATTAATAATTTAAATTTGAATCAAACAGTACATCCATGGACAAAACATGGTTGAATTAAAAACCCACATGACAATGTGATCAACTTGTCATTGTACCGTTATGTTTCAGCGGTGAGGGGAAGTGCGGAAACGGAGACGAAGTCGAAGGTCGACAGCTTCTGGGAGCCGGCAGACTGGCGGTTACTAGCTCCAACAGACAAAACAAACAAAAAACATCTAGCAATGATCAGTTGTAACGATCAGATAATCTCCAACAATATAAACATAATAAGCAACAGGTAATTTATAAAACGCTGTGAGACTCTTTTAACTCTAAAAGTTATCTATTTTGAGATCTACAAAACAATCTTGAATGGTCTCACAAAAATTATTACACTAATCGTCTTAACGGCGAATCTCTGAACAAGTGTTTCGGTTTCACCACAAATCAAAATGAAATATCTGATCGATGTTTCTCGCATTAAGCTCTACTAGAGCTCTTGTAAAGTGTCTTATTAGAAGAGTTACGAGTTTAGAAAGAAGATCGCCCGCGGCGCTCGCCATACACTAAACCCAGTATAAATGCATCATTTCCGTTTTGTCCACTTTCCTAATTCGGACGGCCGTGTGTGGTCCCTGTCCGTCTGGCAGGCGTTACCTAATAGCTTATTATAACCTCTCGAATAAATCAGACACATGAATATTATAACTGCCGTTCATGATGTAATTGTAAACTAATATTTTTAGGGTATCACTTCCTCCCATAAGACTTATGATACTATAGAAACCAGCGTGACTCTACATTGAAGCTTTAGGAAAATATTGAGCGCTGTATAAGTTTGGTAACACAGTGTGATGTTGTCAGTGTCGCGTCGAAGGACCGGCTCGGTTCGGCTGATTAAAGCACGCACGTTTCAATGGAAATGTTAATGTACTCAATTGTGTGCTAAACGCGATACCTACTTAAATGGATTGAACAAAGACGAAGCACTATAAATTTTATATGGCACAAATAAAAAAGTTATAATAGCGCTGTATGAATTTGCGATTCTTTGTAGTGGGAATAGTAAAAACTTGTGAGAGCGGGTTTTCGTAGGGATTCCGCGGTTGTGAGTAAATGAGCATGAAGGTATAAATTAGGAGCGATGTCGCCCGCGCGGGTTGTGGCGGCCGCGGCGATGCGCGCGCGCATTGTGCCGTGCGAATTGAAACAGGTTGCGGCTGGCAGGTATCTATACCGAGTGATTTATGCCCGATTATGTTGTACTTCTGCGACTATAATTAAATCGCGGAGCTATTATACCCGAAAGATCTGCGACACTGCCCACGGAAATAAACCGCGTTGATTTAGTGCGCTCAGCTGTGTTATCTCATTGTTCCACCAGGAATCGCAGACAGACGGTGGGGCAATTGAAGGAACGCAGACATTAAGCAACTGGCGGGATTAATTTGTAGCAAAACGATAAGGAAATTGCAAGAACAATCTGGCGTTAATACAACTAAATCTTGCGACAAAATACTTCCTTCGTTTTGGAATGCGAGTACCGCTACGTAAACAAATTCATTCGCCAGTGCCTAATACGAAAAACCGTTCTAACAACAGCTTCTAACTTATTAGCCGAGTCAATAAGCTGGTGAAAATTTGTGGTATTAATGTGATTTATAGATAATAGCTTTTGAGATAACAGTTAATCGTCTGCTATACGACTAAAAATTATGTGTTTTGCGTGGAAACGTGGAGCTACGCGTGTAGTAGAGGGGACGCGGCGGCTGCGCGAGCGCAGACCACGCTGCCTTTTTAATGGTACAAAAATCGCGAACAACTCGTCAACAAGCTGACAATTGTGAGAACGCGATCAATTATCCTGTGCAAATAGTAATTGTCAACAATAAATAAAATATGAATTAACTGTGCAGGAACGTTTCCATTATCGGTAGGCCGTTAAAATAGCATGTCAATCATTTTACAGAGCAATCAGCGGCCGGCGATGGCACTTGGCAGGGCGGGAGATAAGCTTTTAATTACCTCCGACGCCTATTTACATATTGTAGGAGATACGGAGGGATATCTCGCAATTAGGGGCGTATGCTTCTTCCTTTTACGCCCGGCGCTGCTGTTTGTTGGATTGGATAACATCAGTTTGACGGAAAGATTAAATGCTCTCATGAGGGAAATTTGCAATATGTGCTGCGCATTGGCTATTTACATTTTATAAAATATGTATTTAGCAATATTGTTAAGTACTACAGCAGTATTACGGTACGCAGGTAATTAATAAATGTGTCGTCTACTGGATAGGTACAATTTGCATTTTAAACATAATATGCAAATTTATAACTAAAGAGGCATGAAAACGTTGTATTTACGTTCTATGTTTTGTTACAGTATGTAATTTAATTCTAAGTTATAAATAAGCAGTTATGTCCTCATGAATTCCAAACTAACCACAGGGCTTGGCAGAACAATTGTTTCGAAGGTGAAACTGTGTTTATAAGTAGTGTCGCGGTGTAGAGTACGGTGATAATGGCGTTAACCATTCACTGAGTGCTCTAGGTTTTATATCCCGCGAGCGACCAACAGTGGACCGTGCAGGTTTTTCCACTGCGCTCTACAATTTTTTCTCTATTCCACCATGCTCCAAAAATATATATCACTTTTCTTTTCTGAACATTACTTAAACTTATGAAATAAATTATCCACTGTTATCCAAATTTAGTATTTACAGTCAACTCATCCCATACCCCTTTTTTGCCATCCCATACCCCTAACTCTACGCAAACATATTTTTGATATCGATGGTTTTACGAGCATAGTGGAACTACTCGACCGCAGGACGCGGCTGTAGGAAACATATAATGCGCCAAATCGGCGCCTGCTAATTGCGGAGGTCGATAATTTACGAGCAGCCTGAATACCGGCGCTCCGCCGCCGCGCTCCCGCCACCCGCCGCCGCCGCCGCCCCGACGCCCGGCTCTAATGCCCACCGCCCTAGACGAATTGCTACATTACTCAATTTGCATACAGTTCATAAGACTTCCGTTCAGTTAGTAATAAGTAAGTAGATAAAACTCCGCTGATTATGTTAAAATATTGCTGACACACATAAAACAAGCAGTTATAAGCAGACACAATCCCAGACAAGAGTCAATGATACAACATAAAGACAACCTGCCCGTCTATCAAAATAATTATGCAATCACGCCTTCATCATTTATCATCTAATATAAATAAAATTGCCGTTCGCGTCGAGACAAGACAGTAGTTATTTGCAGAAAACTGAGACATGGGCCGATGATTGGACGATTAAATCTCTCATTATTGGGATGCGAAGCCATCTTGTTTTTTTTTGCGGGAACATAATTTTATAGTTAATTTACGTGCGATAGAGTAAAGCGGCGGGCGGGGCGGGACGCGACCGCGCGCTATCTAAATGCAAATCGGATAGTTCGGTGGATGTCCACGATAAATCAGCCCGTGGCCCGCACCGTTAGCCGAGCGGTCGGCCGCACCGCCGCACCGCCGCCGCCCGCACGCGGTCGCTCCGCCGGGATCACGCACCGCGCCCGTCTCGTTGACGCGCCGATCTACTATCATGAAGAAATAACATGTACGTATGAGAATGCCACAGATATCTAAAATGTAAACAATGAAGTTTGTTAGCACTTCTAGACCGCGAATATAACAAAATTCACCGGAATTTTAAGCATTGAGCTTTTCCTCGTTAATGTTACCGTAATTTACATCAGAAAAACATAAAATTATCCACTAGCTAGAACTTCAACACCGTCGTGGTGACACAAACTTGAGGCCGCATTTACAATTCCAATTCGAAAAAACCATAACTTTGCCGTTCCGAAAAGGGCTTTGTCAGGTTAACCTACGTCGCAATTTGTAACAATTTGCATTTCATTATGTTTCATGTTGTCACAGGTGATTACATCTCATATTCTAAAATGAATATCCCAGAATAGTTACGTAGGTAGGTGTTCGCAATTGGAAGCCCTATTATCTTGAAACGGTAGCGTGTTAATCGAATCGATTGTTATTGAGTTGAGCTTAGTTACAAAGTTGCTGCTGTATAGTAGAAACCGAATAGGTGCCTTTAATCTGAAATTGATACGCAGTGCGCTGTAGAGTTTAACAATCCGAAGATCTATAGGTTGTGTCCATTTAGTGTTTACTTTTACTCTATAGCAATCCCATTAATAGCAAAAGTAATGGTGACAAGAGAGTTATGCGCTCGTAAGGGCCTTGAAACGGAGCCGGTGCGCAGGCGCATGCGGCGGTTAAGGAAACGCAATCCCTCCAATCATTTATCATTTGTGTACTACAGGCCAACTGACACCGGCTGCAGAATGCTAAGTGCTAATAAGTAACGACTCGGAAACATGGAATAAAATCTAAGAGCCCAACAGTAATCTTATTGGCAGCCGTGCACTTTTGAAATCACCGGGTTTCTCGGCCGTTCTTATGAGAATAAATCAAATCCTTGACAGAAATGCACGTTATGCATATCTCACCCATTTATTAAACCTGCTATCCTTTGAACTGTACCTGCGAGTTAAATCGGTAGCTCGATGTTCAATATTTATTCATAAGTTGTGCATGTGATAGAGGCAATTGTTTATAACAAGTAGTAATGATGGCCGGCAGCGGGCGCGCGATGCAATTAGCAGAACAGTTTTACTGGTGAAATAATAAAAGCCTGGCATAGCGGGAGCTGCCGGCTACATGACTAGCGACACATAATTGTCGCCTGATCACCACGTCCAATCCAACTTCATAACCGTTTTTATTGACCAGTCCTACTAGTTGGAATCTAATTAGATTAGCCCGACTCAGCTCTCCACTTTAAAAATTATCTCAATCGAATCGAACGGAAATGTCTCTGTAATAAAATTGTTTTCTGTTACACTTTTTTTCCATCTTCCGTTCTCATTTGTGGCATTTAGTTTTTACGACGTCATTGAACACATAAACACGGGTGTGTTACAGCTCGAGTGACGCTGGCCAATGCTGGCCGGTGCTGGCTGGTCAACCTCGCTACGGTTATTGCAACGATCGTGGAATTTTCCTTTTCTCGCCTTTCTAAGCACGCAAAAAGCGGAAACTAGATTTCCCAGAATGCAAAAGAAAACATCGAAGCTCGTACGAGTATAGTTTATGACACTTGTTTATTATGATGTCAACTGGAACAGTTAACAAATTATTTTCTCCGGGCTTAATAATGGTACCAATCAAAATGCGAATATCGTTATAAGTTCGCGTGTAATATAGGTTGAGTGTTCGTTAATGGATCTATACATTTATTTACATCTCAATTCAGCCAATTATAAATATTCATTCGCTACCAGCTTTATCTTAGTCGATAATGGTGTAAATGATACGCGTATAAAATGAAATACCTATCATTTTAACGTTTATTTATTCCATGTTATTTCCGCCCCTTAACCTCGACCGAAATGAAGTGTAACTACGCGGCTCGTTCACTGATTTTAATTATCATTAATCGTAATTATAAAGTGACAATCTAGCTTCCATTCTCTTATAGAATGTCATAGATATAGGTACTGTTACCAAAAACCCCGCTTACAAAAGGCAATGATGTGATTCTAAAGTTTTTTTTGCACAGCTCATGTGAAGCTCCTCACACTGTGTATGATTAATATACTAGAAAAGAAACTATTTAAGATCTAGTTAAGTATGAACTTCATCAAGATAATGCAAAATAAATATTAATTAAGACCCTACAGTTTTGCAAGGGAAATTTTGATTGAAGCGATTTTCATCGTGGTTAAATATGGAGGACTCATGAAAAAGATGCAATTTTATGTAGATACAGACACTTAGTGGGCACAATTATGCAAATACGCTACGTCGATTATTGGCTAGTAACCACCGACTAGTTACTGGAATTTATCGCGGTACTAAGTCCCTGCTGTATCTGTCCCCGACGACCGACGAGCCTGCAGCTCAGCTATATCGGTCCCACCTGTCGATTCCCTTCGTGGTTTAAACTTGATTCAAGCTGTAGCTTGCTACATCGCACCTATCCTTGTGAAAAACACTTCAAACTAAAGAAGCAACGTATGACTTGCAATGTAAATGCTCAAGTTGAAAGCGGACAAGTGAGGATTTTAGCTTCGGCTCAAAATAACCACGTTCTATGAAAACACAAATTTACCTCAACATAAACCGAAACGACGTAATACTCTCTGCCTACGTGCATACAAATTAGTTTTTAAAATTTAATAACTTCCCCTAACATACCTAATTTTAATAAAGAAATACTGGTAACCACTATTATTAACATAACTGTAATATCGAAAATAGTAATTTGAGTTTGGATGGAACGATGGTCAATAATATGCTATGTGTTTTTTTATAGTTTTGATGTGATTGGCTAAATACTGATCGTATTTTTTTTTTCAATTAACAACCTAATGTATTTCTGCTACCATTCCATGCTGAAATTGATTCAGCTTCAGATTCAGATTCAGGAGATAATAATATATATATCATAAACATATGAATGATAGCTGTCTTTTACGTACACATAAGAACACTAATTAGTAAATTAATCTTATTTATTTGTTTTTATTTAACAACAAAAAATTACTAAACAGTACTATTACCTATTTAAAGAAAGCATATAGTTTGTTTTGTTTTTATAAATTAATAATAATTATATAAAGGGATATAATATCGAGCATCCTAGCAAGAAATACCTATTAGAATCAAATAATATCGTATTAGAGTTAGTGTCCAATACGGTATGTGAAATCGATAAAGTTTAATTACTTCCATTAAGCTTATAGAGTTAAAACTCGCGCGACAGTAGACACTCGGCTCATATATGTGTGCCTTCAATAAGATTTCAACTAGCGATACCAAGCAATAAAATAAGTAATAAAATCAACCGTAAATGCTAAAATATACGAACAAGTGTTATCTATGCAATAGGCGGATCTGAAGTTCGCCCACAGAAGCTGTGTCGAGTAAAAATAAGTAATTTTATTATTATAGAGTGACGTCACTTAAGTATCAACTGGTATCAACGCAGTATTCTTGCTCGAGATTTTTGTGTAATAATACTGAGTCGTGATCTGAAACAGTAAAAACTGCGCATGCGCGGCAGGCGGGGCACGCACGCACTTGGCCGTTTCCGTGGGAGAACTCTCCACCGCAAGGCTATATACATGATAATTTTTCACCAAAACTCTTTGTATAAGCAATTATAAGTGCATTTTGTCGGTGTGTCTGTCATTAACTTAAACGTACGATGTTATTTTAAGGGCCGTAATGGCCGCTGCAGCGAGGCTGTGCTGTTTTTTGCGAGCGCTCACGAAAAGCTATGCATTTAAACGCTTGAATTATGAAATTACAGTATTGAGTGTAAACAAGGGCCGGTGGGGGGCGTCACTTCAGCCGGGGAAAAACTGGGACCGTTCAATCGCAAACATGTACAATTTACCGTAACTACTTATTTTTGTTGTCTCAAAATAATTAAATATTATTCCGATTTCTATACGTAGGTATAAAACTGTAGGTAACTGCCTCCGCGGTCTAGCGGTCTGAGCCATGGGCTCACGACGCGGAGGTCCCGGGTTCGATTCCCGGCGGGGGACAATGACTTTGTGTTGTTGTTTCTAGTTTGGTTAGGGCATTGGAGGCTGATCATCTGATTGTCCGAAAAGTAAGATGATCCATGCTGTCTGATGGGCATGTAAATCTCTCTAGTCGTGTCAGTCAATCTGTCCCATCAGAATAAGATATTGAAGGAATAGAGAGTGCACCTGTGTGTAGCGCGAACACTTGGGCACTAAAAACTAGTCCCGCGCAGTTGGCCCATCTCTGGGAGATTGGCCGCCATCACCGAAAATCGGTGGGAGGACTATTATTATTAGGTATAAAAAAATCACAATACTTTTTTTTGTAAATAAGTAAAAAAATTTGGTTATATACGTTAGAGTCTGTTCGAAAAGAGAACAGGCATGGAATTTGAGGGCGCGTATTTGTATTTAATTAACTGTCGCTTGTTCGTGTGAGGATTATGCCCAAGACTTTAACAGTAACCTTCTACATAAAATTTTGGAGGTTTTAGGTCAAAGACCTAGGCATAAACGCCACGCAAACAGCCGTGGGCTAATTAATACAAAAGTGCGCCCTCCGATTCTATGCCTGTTCTCTTTTCGAAAAGACTCTATATCTATTATTTAGGAATAAAAAATAAATCATAAAAGATCCCTATAAAATAAAATTATCGAACGCGTTGAACTCTTTTGTTCCAGCAATTAATAACCTGTCGGCGGCGTAACGAACTGGCGCGCCACCATCGCCGCCACGCTGATATCACAATATTGACACAATATAAACGAGCCTCCATTGTCTCAGCGTCAAGTATACTCTTACCTAGTGCTGTTTGCGGCCACATCCTAATACGTTACGTAAGCTCGACACCCAGAAACAAAAGCTGGCTATAGATCAAATCGCTGTATTGATTCACAATGCGTAAATTCATTCTGTTATGACAGGCGAGCATAAATTGTCGGCAGGAGATCCCTCGGATGCTGCGAGACAATGCCCCGCGACCTACCTGCAGTACGCAGCCCACCTCCGTGGACACCGGGCAAAAGGGTGCACCAAAGAAAGGGGTTGCGAAATATTCTATTTAATTATAGGGGAGACATAATGGTCAAGTGTACATTCACCGTGTGAACTCATCGAAGGCGCGGGTATCTATGCTTTATTGAGACAGAATAAATTACCGGCGCCTCAACTTCACTGCGAGCCCGGGTTTAATCGAGTCGAGTTTATTTTTTCTCAATTACTGTGGCGAACTTGTCACTCTCAATATTATATTAAGCCCATGTCATTAAAGTAATGTAATAAAACACCTGCGAGTGACCGCAAAATTACAGGCTCCCGGCGCGGCGGGCTAGCGGGCTAGCGCAGTCGCAGCGCACATTACAATACGCGCAGCCCCGCGCGCTCTATAACTGATTGCCAAATTACAGGGTAAAGTGTCATAAGTACCGGTTATGTCGGCGCCACGCAGAATGTTTATTCATTTATTGTTGTTTACCGCACTCGCGATAGTATCTAACGCGGGAAACACGCAGGAACGCTGGATCTCAACCGCGATAATTACACCTAATAAACACCACCGTTTACTTCGCGGATACGCTCAAATTACAACGGCTTAAAAACTGTACAGCCGATTATTGACTCTTTACTATGGAAAGGTACTAATGACACGTGATTATCGACGAGTACTTACCTACTCGTGGACAAAGACGGGATACCGTCATTAAAATTGAAATTATAGAGACAACTATTTATAAATTAAATTACAAATAAATATAATGCATTATGAGTGAATGCGAGGAATCCAATACGCACACCGGGCTGGCGAGAACATAATTATAATTTTTCCTTAATGACAACATTGCACAACGCCGGTTGCACAAAAACCCTTAAGCGTTGAGAACCCTTGATAAAGGGTCGAAGTAAAAGAAAGCGGCAAAAAATTAAGAATCGGCCCGATGAGCTATTATCTTGTGTTGTTAAAAATAATATGGTCATGGGGTAGTGGTAATTCATGCGAGTGGCGTATTGCGTCCAGGAGCGCATTTGAATACGGCCGGAGCCCCGGAGCCCCCGGAGCCCCGACTGCGAGCGCCGGACTTCACACGCCGGAGCGCCTCCTGGCGGCTCCCGCGAGGCACCGCCGCACCTCGACGACCCCTCACGGCCGCTCCACACCGCACAATACACACATACTACGAATGACTTTACTTGAGCCTGTCTGACGTCGCTGTCAAATTAATATTATTCAACAAGTTTTTCTAAGGATATTAAAAATAACGTCATTAACATTATTGAAATAAATACTTAAATTGAGTAAGCAATGCACTGCGGGGTTGCAATTTGTGAGACTGCTAGAAATTAGCATTGTAAATCCTTTATTGCATTAAACAACATATAACTATATTCAAGCGTTCCAACAAAACCATGTGTAATTTGTGCAAAAGTTTGATTGAAATCCATTATTTTAGGGTTCATCCAGGTTGATATATATCAAGAACCAGTCTTATTTCTCACAAAATTGGGTCTAATAAAGTTCATGCCAGATATACAACACCCATAAGTCGTCAAATTCACATCATCAAATTGAATACGCAAGTGTCAAGAGTGTCGAGGCGCGCTATTTGATGGACGAGCAAGCATTGTTCGGCGCAGGCGATTGTGATTGCTAATATAAAACGTGATTATTATTACCGTATTATACTTTACACACAAATTGACGACTAATTTTAGTAAACGAATCGAATGAATAGAGCGAAATGTAGTTAATAAGACCAGTGTTTACGTTGTATGCTACAATCAGTGCATTCGAGTAGAGTTCGAAGAATTTTACGCAGTAAAATAAAGAAATGAAAAAAATATTAGAATTACCTGTATTGACAATAATTTATTACTTAAATTCGTGAAATAAAATATCTTATCAGTTGCATTCCACTCCCCTGTATAAAAGGCTTATTGCCTTACTCACCACATGGCAGGTGGGTTGTCAAGCGAAGTACGAGATTTGATACTCCCTAAATACGATACTACCACCCCGCAAGAACAAACTATAATATAATTGTTTTTGGCACCGAACTAATAAATTTGTTTAAATTAAACACGGCGTCATTGATTAAAACTAGAATTAAAAAAAAAAAATTGCAATATTTATATTCGAAGACCCTCTATTACACAAAAGAGTACTGAATCTGAGGCATTTTGTTTGTCCTCTCGCGTATGCGGAACGGAAGTGGTCAACGAATTGGAAAGTACCAGCAAGTGTTTTCGAAATAAAATGTCCCATTTATTTACCACATAAAAACTTACGTATTAGCACCAGATAGCCATGTAAAACCGAACGGCGGCGGGAAATAAAAAATCAATTAATATAACGTTCCTAATTTTATGACTTCCTATTCTACCTATAGTTGTTTACTGCCGTTAATTGATCGACGACCCTGTATACCTATAGCTATACTATAAAGCTATAAGCTGTCCGTGTATGAGTAATCAAAACGTGGCCCAGCTCTCAGCAGCGCAAGCGCTTGGTATATAAATGTCCGATCGCCGAAGCTTTGCTCTCATGCCGACCTGTCGTGTTTGGGAATTGAAACTAATTTAGAAAAGTTAACAGAACGCAATAAATTTCAAATTCCGAGCCGTTATACTCGACGTTTCATCTACTATTAAGATTATCTTTAGGTGTATAGATGACGTTAAGGTTAACTTAAACTATTTTGACGAGGTTAATGCATTTTCGTGCTTAAAGTTAATTTACATTAAGTGAAAAGATATGAATGGAGCAGCGTATAATGATATGAGAATGCTATATCCGTATATTATACACAATGGTCACTACGAGCGTCCCTTGCGCAACAAAACATAATAAAATAATATAAATATGAAATGAAACTTCCGAATAATCTCCAAGAAAAGGCAGAGCGTAATAAATCCGAATATTCACCTGCCACTCAGGCTTACTCTCATTTGAATACACCGATAATGTTGACGATTCCAACGCGTAATAAAATACGTGGAGCAACATCGCGTGTCAGTTGACATTCGTGAGTATTCAGCTTTAGCGACGGCGCGGGCGCAGCGAGGGCTTTAGAAAGCGCGCACACCAATAAATACTCGTCCGATTATGATCTACGGCGCGTAGCCCGTAGCCACAATGCATCCAGTAGGTATGTATCATGCCAACCTCCTTACTTACCGGATGGTCCATCTTTACTGCGTGTGAATATGCTAGCATACATAATTGATGGTCGCTATACAGATAATATAATTAGTAGCCCCAATACGGGCAGGCATGCGTTCCAATTAGGGAACTATAAAAAATATTTTGGAGCTAACTACCCTTTACTACGAATGCAGCGCAGGCAGGCTCGCGGCTGCATTCCGCGCTGCACTCACGCGTCATACCTAGAAAAACTTACACGGCGTGCGTGGGATTCTCGGGAGGACGCCACTAGTAAACACAAAAAGAGAGACTCTACCTTAGAACACAATGCAAACCTACATAGTTTCCCTTCATAATGTACCCACTTTTAAAAAATACGCCTTCTACATCATAAAGTTTCAGTACATTCTAGCCAGAAATATATATTAATAAATTAGGGCTCAAAACATAGCTGTTGGTAAATGGCTTAAGAACTAAGAATAGCATTATCGAGGTGATTATGTTGGATTTAATTAAAATTGATCAATAGCAATATTTTAGTCTTAGTCAAAAATTTAGCTAGTGGTTTTAGTTGCCTGCGGGCCGCATACCCTCGAATCGAGGGCCGCGCAGCCGGCGACTAGCGACCAACGGCTCATGCAAAATATAGATAGGTACGCCAATTTCAATATGTCCTCCAATACGTGTAGGAGGCAGTATCGCAAAATAATTCCAATGTAGGTCAGCCAAATATCAGTTCGGCCCCAAGTAATTGGATACGAAGGTAATTGTACACCATGTATGAAGCGTTTATGTTTAAGTTTACCACATCCTGTGATTACGATACATGTTCATGATTTATTCTTTATTAGTCGCAATTTAGGAAGATAAATGTTCTCTGAGTAGCGTACATTTCTATTTTGACTCATGTGTGTCGATAACTTTCTGCAATCGCCAATTTAATGGGCTCGCGAAACATTTTTATAAAGATTGGATGAAAGGGAGCCATTTGCATGATGATTAATCGCGCTATTTGTGACAGATATTATTTCGCTAATTTGAGCCAGTGGCTCTAAATTAAATTGGCATCAATTACAAAATTGCGATTCGCGAACGCCCACATAATATATTTTATGAGCGTGTGTACACATGTGCGGGGTGCGGTGTGGTGGGGTGGGTCCGCACATGTGCCGTGTCCGCTACTTTCACGCAGACGGCGCGCCCATATTAATTGCTCCCGTTCTTCGGCGAAGCCTTATTTATTGCTCTCGTCGGTGATTGTGAAAAGCTCCGAGTGTACATTAGTTTAAATTTTATCTCATGTATAGAATCTGACGTGTGACACACACGAGCGAAGGATGTACGGTCACTGCGTCTGCGCACAGTGCTGCGTGCGTCCGGACCGCCCGACCCGAAGTACTACTAAGATATAAGATATAGTATAAGATATAGTTTTTCGAGAGGTTTCAACTAAAGCTTAATGAGTTTTCCCGTGGGTATGAAATATTTACCCCTGTAAAAAGAAGCCTAGTATGTTACTTCTGATTCTGAATAATGAAACTTTCTACCGTGAAAGATTTCTTTTAACTTTATCCGGAATTTCTAATTTATTTATTTCTATCAAAAATATACAAATCTATCCTCATTACAATATAAGTACCTACAGAAGAAAATGACAGCAGAAAAAAAATATGTCAAAACATTAATTAAAAGCTTTAGTCATTCCTTAAAACAACACTATCGTAAGTAAACGGCGTTTCGTGAGAAAATATTCGAAAAACTTTATTTGCCGTTGCGTTCATACGGCAACACTTGGGGAGTAAATAAAAACCAATTATTAGCTAAACAAAAAAAATATGAACGTCGCACGCCGATGTCAACGTTTTTAGAGAAATAAACATTAGCTGTTTGCACAACGACCGCCGGCATAACCAATATTTGATATTCGAAAATACTATTCTAATGTATGTCGTGGGCTTGTAGAAGACACGAGTAGGTCCGCGCCCCGGCATCTGGCACGTTAGCGGCTCTTTTGGTCTTTACATTAAGATTGTGCTCTTACACCTTTGGTTTTGTTATTACCTTTAATTTACTGCGGAAACATAAAATAATATGAAATTAGAAACTAAGCCTAAGCTTATCGATATTGTTAGCTACTGAATTATTTGAATTCTAATTTATTTTAGGTGTGGTTAAATTTCTTTGGCTGACATTAATGTTCTTAAGAACTCTGTTTTTGATAAACACACTAATTCCCTGTAATGTAAATTTATTTTATGTGTAATGTCTTTGAAATGACTTTACAGTTTTAATAGACCATTCAGTTTAATTTAGCAAAGGAAATTTATAAAATTTACTTCAAAGACATACATAATGTACCTACATCTACGAATGTTCTCATTTCGATCCCCTACTACCTTAAAAATCTATACATACTTTAATAAAATAACTAAGTAATTTACGTCTTTAATATAAGATATAGAATAGATATTCAATAAATAATACTTTGGATAAAATACACCTGTTTTGCATAAAGTTAACATCTAAAATGCAAATAAATTCAAACATAAAAATAGTTATATTTGTACATTAATTAAACAATTTTTAAATAAGTGTTCCGTTAGTAACAGAGATGAGACGTTTGATTATAAAAAAATAGGTATTATTGTTTCTTTGATATTATATGGTCCGCTTTAAAACCACAACACCTGTTATTGGAGTCCCACGAGAACGAAGTAAACAAACAAATTTATCTCTACACTGGATATCCGATACATATTCATTAACATCTTTGAACGGAAAATTTATGTTTTATATTTGAAGTTTTGACACAGATATCTACTTCTAACATTAACATCGTTTTTTTTATTTTCAAATTTTAATAAATATCTCATTAGGCAAAAAAGCGGCTACGGTTGAGGTCTCATGGCCAAACTCGCAATAAAACGTGTTGACGAACATCGCATCGGTGAGACCACGCGGCTGCCACGTACCCCGGAAATTAATTACCTAATTATCAAATATCTCATCTACATTGTACCTAAGCATTGTAATATTTAAATTACACGTCCGCAAGGCAGGCATTACTCTTAATAACAGCGCGCGCTTCCCATCTCCCATGATGACGGCTAGTGGCCGAAACAGTAAACACGACAATTAAGAACTCATTGTGTGCATTAGACATCAACGCGAGATTTAATTGAAACCTTTTTTTTCTCTAACAGCTTTATAAACAATCATTCAGTTTCAATATAAGTTGACTAGAATGTAAATAATTACAGTTACAGTCGTGTTTAATTGTTTCAACATAGAATGAGAAGGTTTGCATTTACAACTAAATTAATAATTTAAAGCTGGTAACTAGTGACTGCAAGTCGCATTTACGATTCGAAGTTGTTTAATTGACACGATCACAATGATCTTAAAACTCGTATGGAACTTAAGTTCTGATGTCATAAGTTATTCAATAAATGTTTTCGGGTAAGTAGTCAAGAAGAACAGGTCAATCGAAAATACCTGAGGAACGGGTCGAGATCGAGAACTGGTCTGCGAGGGGCGAGGAGCTGGGCTGTGGGCAACCCCGCGTCAGCTGAGGGCGCTTTGCATGATGTCAGGTACCGGTCAGTTGGGTCGTCCAATAAGGGTCACTCGTGCACAATGGGATGTCCGGTCTGGCTGGGGTGCCGGATTGTTACAGGTCGGTACGGGCCGGGCGCGGCTCAGTCGGTGTGCGGCTGCCGGCGGTGCGGTCCGGGTGCGGCGTCGCTCGCTACTGCCCGCCGGTCGTGCCGCCGGTCGGTGCCAGCGCCCGCTCGCCGAGGCCCACGGAGAAGGGTGACATCTCGGCTCTTCCTTATTGTTTGCAATGTAAAGGGGTGCCGACCGTTAAATACAAGACCCTTTGTATGTGTCCATTTGTCTTTCAGATGTATGAGACTTAGATATCATCGAAGCGACCATACTGTACAGTAAAGATAACGACTCTACCATCGTATTTTATTTTGTTTTATGCACGACGTTAATTTGCTTCAAACAATTCTAAGACCCAATGGTCATGATAATAAAACAACTTAAGTACTCCCTAGATTTATCGATTAAGCTTATTGGCTGATAGATATATTGCGCCGATATCCACTATACCTACCTATTGATAGATACGTAGAGTCTTAATAAAAACACACTTAACTACTAAACTACTTGTTAAACACACTAAACTACTTGTTTTTTTATGCATTTATTATAATGACGAAATTTGGAAAATGACCATTCGAACCGCTTACTTACAATTTCTCTAATCACAAAATAAATAGGTAAATGATTTTCCGGAATACTTTGTACAGCACTTAATCATAATTGAGAAAATTTGATTGCAAGTTTTTGTCGAAATTAAAAAAGCAAGCCTGTGTTTATTCACAATAATAAAAAACCTCACCTAAATGAATGAACACCTTACTAAAATTAAACTGACCTTCATCTATGAGCACGCTGCGTAGATTTATGAAAATAATTAAATAGGAACAAAATTTACATTATTAAATCATGATAATGCAGCGTGAGAAAAGCATAGGCGATGTAAGAATTAATTAAAGTAATGGTCTGTCTGAGGAAACATAAACTGTCGGCAGTGGCGAGGTAATTAGAAGTCAAATTTGAGCGCAGCCGTGAGCAGGCGGGGGGGGATCACAGGTGCGGGGCGCGACCTGCGTGCGCGCAGATAATATAAATTAATTTACCCGCAATACAACACGCCCAATAGATATTCCCAATAATGAAACTATCACTATCTTCAGTCACACCATCTTTCATTATATTAATGATGATGATGATAGATATTGCTTACTCGGATACCGCCCCGGCCTCACTTGATTAGAAGGAAGATGAAATGTTCATGATGACTTTTATCTCGTACCCAATAAAGAACACAAACGCCTAAGGACTGAAAAATATCTTATAAATACTCTTTTGTACTGGATTCTATAGAGAGAGCTTCAATACATTATTTTATTCAGCACCTGAAAATGGATTGTTAAACATGAAGCTCTCCTATAATTATATTTATTACGATTGTGTAAATTTCTCATTATCTTTGACTCAGTCATAGTCTTTATACGTAACATATGTGTAATTGGATAAGATGTCCAAATGTACATACCTATAAAAAATATATGGCAGCAATTGTTAAAAATATGGTAAAATTTATAATGGGTACACACATAAAATCACGTTTTTACCCTTAGTATCTGAATATGTAATATAAGTTGTCAGTCTCTCGTGTAAATTGCTAAACACTGAAATAAATCTATATTCTCCAAAAAAGAATCCTTAATTTGTGTCAAATTTCTAGCATCTAATCTTAATCTAATGACATCGTATAGGAAAATTGACTTAATTACTGTCATATTAGATACGTTGACGTATACAAATGACAATAAATATTTTATAACCCAATAAATCTACTCTTTCACCTGAGCAACGAATAACTATTTCGTCTAGATTTAATTGAATAATAAAATGTAGAACACTTACGTCAATTGATAGAAACCAAAGCGGCTTTAAAGATTTGCCGTCGTCAGTTTTATTATTACGGCCATTAATTTATATTGCGTTACAGATAGCAAACAGTTTAGACGTTGTATTTTTACCGTTTTACATAATTACAAAATTGTGGCTCAGGCTCACATGTTGTGTACGTGTACCGGTCGGCGCGCCCACTCCTGCGCAGCTAATAAGTGAAAGAGAGGCGCGAGAGATGGATGGCCTGAGATAATGTGTCGTGTTAGATCTCGAGTAGCCAAATATCAGTAACTAGTCGACCGCGGCGCTAATGGCTCACCAATAAGCCTCTTGATAGATTCATATGCCAAATTAGACAATCACATTACGAGCTTTCAGTTCCAATTGGAACACCGATACTATCATCATTAGCGATAGAACTTTTGTAGTCTGACACGTAAAAGCAATCAAATATAAATAAAAATAAACTTGTATGCAAAAAAACGTTCTTATCTTAAAAATATCAGCAAACAACGTCGATTATAGATCCGTGCATATGTAGCGGCCGAGGAACCTTCCAAGTGTATGATTGGCGTAACGAGCGCAGGTACCGATTTTGGTCAATAATCGCCATAAGTATAGTGAGTACTTTCGCGTACCGAATGCAATAATAATTGGAGGGTCAGATTTATCACATTGCTGTTCTCCGAAACAGCCGAACAGTTCTTGTGCAAGCCGTTCACGTCGTGCGCACGAAAATATCTCGAGGAGCCATGCCGAGTGCCGAGTACGCGTAATTATAGGTGGAAAAATACATGCATGGGAAGCCCGCGCAGGATGATTTTTATCTTATTATTTCACCTAACCGTTTAAACTGTGCAAAAAATAAACAATCATACAACTGCGCATATCCTTTGAAATACCCCTTTGCATTAACGTTACGAAGCAGCTCCGATAGTCACACAAAAGAAGGGTCAAGCACTAACAAAGCACCAACGTTCCTTCCCACACTGGTCATTCGAAGTACTGGTCATCGGTGGTCATCGAAAAGTTTGCTTAGAGATATTGTCTCTTTATAAAAAAAACAACCCTTTCTTACTATTCAATGCATTGAAAGACAACGGTAAGGTGTGCAACACCCCATTGAATAGCGCAAACCGTCACAGGTCGTGAGAGTCGCGGCCCGCAGGTACCCATCGGATAAGCCACGATATAATGTAAGGGTCGGAGAACAAAGGCTCTTCTGAATAAAATGCGGATGACATTTGCGAACGAATCTTAAGAGACTGAGTGAAATAAGCTACATTCGTCGTAGCTTCTGATTTCAGAGTTTCGTTCGAGCAACTCGATGATGGCGTGGATTGTCTGCGTACGTGGCCGGAGTGCGCAAAAGCTCACGAGGGTCCGCAGGGCCAGCGGCGGGGTGAGGTCGGGGAGGTGCGGGGCGGGAGGTGCGCGAGGGCACACGTGTGCTTGCACTGCCTCTCCCGCAGCCTGGGATATCGACACTCGGAGAAAGTCGACGTGATCATGATAAGCCGCTCGCCGACGATAAATTTATGCGCCCTTTGTTTCTTTTCGACGATTTATCAAAAAACCCCCTTTGTGTCTGCGTGACGGTCTAGCCTCTTGAGCGAGAAACTCATAAACAGGTCGCGCGGTCATGATATGTCCTATTGTTTACGCGAAATTTTCTCATAATATCAAATTCACGTAGCGGGTAATGTTATGGTCCTGTCCGCCCGGTCGTCGACGAAAGTGCGACTTTATATCCGACGCGTACCTAAAGCATAATAAGGCTCGGACTGTTATTACTGTGAGAGGGCCGTTGTAACGAGATAACCAACAGAGTAGAATAATAATAAAACCGTAATGTATCGAGTGATGTAAATTGCTCGTTTTGTTCACATAGGCCGCGGGCGGGTCAATTTGACCCTTATCGAGAAAATAACCGACGAAAGCATCGACCTATTAACTGCACCGAGAAAAAATTAATTGTTTGTGATTATGGATTGTTGATAATTGATTGTCGGCTCGGACGGGATGTCGCGAGGCGCTCGAGGAGCGTCCTCCGCGCGCCAAATTGCCTCCGGACCCAAGCCAATAAATGAGATGTGTCAATCTGCCAAGGATACGCTATTCATGTTGCATGTTCGACATCACCTCAATGTGATAAAATAAAAGAAAAAGGGAAATTTTAATTTAAATTTGCGTAAAGCAATGACATTGCAATCCAGCTTACAAATTAGGACTACATTATTTTGACACCTTATGAAATGGCAGATGGTGTAGTACACTCATATTTTGGTTCGTACACAGCAATGTCCCACACGATGCAGTAAATCACAACATTTGACAGCGCTGATAAATTGTCCCGATCTGCGTGCGAATAGCCCGAGCCTCCATATAAGTGCGTATTGTAAGTAAAGTACAGTTCTATCTAATACATTATTGATAATACGGGACCTGCGCTACACGTAACATAGCACCTCGACTTTACATTTTTATCAAATAAAAACATCCTGTAACATAATATAGTACGTCATATATTCTGATACCAAATGACATACACATTTGACATAAAATTGAAATACACTTATCAGTTTATTGGCGTTGCAAAGTTGTTTCTGTTACTTTGTAAAATACTTATTTTACAATTAGGAATTCCAATCCTGATGAGTGCTAATGTGTAATGAAAACACATTCGCAGCTTTCTCGTAAACAAAGTAAGTTAATGCAGTTAGGTTTAATGTCCACAGAAATCGTAAAATGCGATAGGGTCATGAATTTTTAACTAGCTTCCTAATGGAGAATATCGGCGCACACGCGCGTTTATGACAAAGCGATCGGAGTCAAATTGTTAATTGCGTACGTCGCATGAATTTAAAAATGCATGGCATTTAAATGCCAGCTCGCTCGCCATTTTAGTTCGACGTGAGAGACTATCACCTTGAACACGACTTAAATCTGACAGCCTCGAATGTCACTCTCGCTCGAACCAATTAAATTAAAATTAAAGTATATCCTAGTTTTTGTCTCGTACTTCGTCAATTTCGACATTCGTCGTGATTGTTTTTTCGACCCATGATAGGCGCCACGGCTTTTATGAACATGTCATTTTATAAGTAATATAAAGTTTTAAAGTCAATAAAGCGAGCAGTCCACTTCAATAAAAAAATGAGTCAGTACTAATAAAAGTCAATACGCAGTGCGATATTGTCACGTTTGGAGAACCAAAAAACGAGAACCGAAAAGTAGAGTACACCTGCCTGATGAAAACTACCGCTCGGTTGCATGTCCGAGCTGCGCGCCCGCAACGCAAGTGTTACGTGTTGCGAAAGTTGATGTAGCGAAACAAGGCGGGCAGATCTGAAACACTTATAATATATCATATACATACATACAGTTACTGTCACGAGATTCAGAGATAAGAATTCAGAACACCTTAACCAGAAAAATGTGCGACGGCAGTGCTTCAATCATCTGTAGATCGACATCTTTTGTTTCTCAGTACCGCTAAATTACGTTTCTAGTAGCTGTGCAGCGCGTTTACGAGCCACTTTGAAGATGCTTCGGTGTGTCCGTAATGGCTATTGCAATATTATACGCTCAGATGCTCAAAGTGATATCAACATTCTCTACTGTGTAATTTTTGTCCATGAAAGATACCGTGTTCAGGGTCAAAGAAAATTGTAGAGGTACACAATGTGATGCCTAACATTTGCCGCGTATCAAACAGGCATCTAAGCTTTCTTAGAAAATGAGAAGCGTAATTCCACAGAAACGAGACATTCGCTCTAGCACATTGACATTTATCTGTTTGCCTAGAAATACACAACTGTAAAGTTTTAATAAAGCTCTCTGCTAGCAAGATTCAAGTATTTAATTTAAGAAGAATAATAACGCAGTTTTCTCGTTTTAAGAAACCTTTAAATCGCAAAGTTCTTAGGGCAAATAATGTCCAGCTTAATGAGTATGACCCTTTTGACTGTACCTTTTTAGGACACGTCTCCTCGGCGGCGGCTGTCGGTGATTGGAAAGCCACCGTTATTCAGTTTAAACACTCGTGCGCAGCTCTCCGGCGATCCTTATCGCGAGCTCTGTTTGAACTCAATTATTTACGACTTACCTACTCACATGACAGTTGCATTATGGAAGTTGAAGTCGTGCAATTGGTGGCTACGAATTTCAATCACTGTTGTGTCAGATACTAATCACGAGCTACCGCATTGCGGGCGAGCTGCATATCAGCATTTATTGAACCTCTATTGCTCATTGAAGTTTCATATTTCATATCATCGTAGATAGAACTCATGATAGATTTTTTTATTTAAACTCTTCGATTGAGTTAATAGATATTCCATTCGTAAAATAAATAGCGTGAATCAATAACATTCTTATTCAATTTTTTGGTATCGATATTAAATACATCATCGATATTCAGTCCGACAGAATTAATAGCGAGCGTTAACAGCAATCACAGACGATACAATCGAGTAATAAGACGATCAATTGTATACAAATTACAATCGTTAGACGAGAGACGACGCCAGACAAATGTGGCGCATCTCTTTTGCAATCACAAGTCTAAGTGCGGAAGCGATCAACTTTAGGCTCACTGATTAATCAATCATAAACGCTATCGTAAAAATGTGATACCTAAATGAGCGCCGCGGGCAAGCAGTGAACACCGGGCGGAGGCAAGCGATGGCTAGCCTACCCGTGGCACAGAATATACAGGGTGTAAGAGATAGTGCCCACAAAACTTAAAGGGGTTAATTGTTCAGTCAACGAAAGTGAACAACTTTCACAAAGAAAATTGTCCGGGAAATCTAGAAATGTTTGGCTTCCACGCCTATCTGATGAATTTTAATTAAAAGGGAAGTTATACGATATAAAAAAAAATACTTTCTCATACAAAATGACCGCCTCAATCAGACAATTTGTATGCAAAAGCAAAAACTTTTTTTTCCATTTCCTGAAAGAATTTCTCGTTGAAAGTTGTTCAGTTTCGTTGACTTAGCAACCCCTATCTCTTTCTGGTACGTTGTCCCTTACACCCGGTATTAATACCTATGTTTTAATTTTCCATTGGATTTCATTTGTGAAAGTTGTTCAGTTTTGTTAACTGAGCACTTCTTTCAATTTTCAGTACACCGTCCGTTACACCCTGTATTATATTCTGTGCTACGGGTAGCCAAGCCAAGCCATCGACGCCACATTACACCTCCACGTTGCTATAAAATTTATGGAGGCTCTATTTTGGAAGCTAATTAAAGATAGTGATGGCCGTTAGAAAAGTTCGACCGTGAGAGAGTGATAAAACTTCTAGAGAAGTAATTTGGGCATTATACCATAATTAGTCAAAATATAAGCTCTAGTCGACATGTTTTTATAACAATTTTTAGTCCTGAGACTCACATCTGTGTTGTGTTTCCTTGGAGTTGAGAAACTACACGTTATAAAGTGTGTAAATATGGTAGAAATGTGTTATGGGGAGGGAATTTGAACGGGACTCAGCACGGCAATATTTATAGTGACCCGGTACGGTCAAGTCGCTAGCTCGCTAGTCATAGCCGGCCGACTCCGGGAGGTAGTAGTTAGCGCGACCGAGAGTTACGAGCCGCTACGTACCGCGCGCGCGACCCATTATATGAAAGGAATGCGAGAAATACCCATATTTATGAGAAATATTAGATGTATGCGTGGACTGCCGCATTATCAATTTATACGACAATTGCATTTATGAGATACGTAAGTGCTTGAAACCCAACCTACCTAATCGCGGGTCAAGCGTTATGTGCGATAAATATGAAAAGGAATCTGATAATCTGCCTATGTGGGTTTAATGAGCAATATTTCGTTTGATTTCATGCTCATCACCATTTCCTCGGGAGGAAGTCGAATAATGAGCTAAGCACGACGATTATACCGCACAGGAAAGAAAGCTAATATTTACGACGTTACATTTAATTAAGACTCGTAATTTCACAGAGATATTATGTATGAGATTTATATCGCGAACGTTTTACATCGACCCCAAACGAATTCGTTTCTAATATATCGTCTCATTAATTACAAAGTCGCCTCGACGTGAATGAATTGCGAGGCTGATATCGAACCTACGTCTCGGAATTTAGTCACGCGATTATTCCAGGCGGACTGCAGCGCCCCGCCGACGATGCTTCGAGCCTCGATTTCTATTACATTTAAAATAATTTGCATATAATCGATCAACGCCCACAGCGCACTACTCGAATACGAAGCACTTGCATTGCACCGAAAACGTACTTAGTTTACATGAAAAATTCTCCGCTGTCCGATCTCGTGTAATCAAAAGCTCGTCCGTACCTAACATGCAATCGTATCGAATCACTATCGAATGGTATAAATTTGTTTAATGAGGCATCTAAGTGCTTCGTTTAGTGCGTTGTAATAACCGAATCACGTTCGTTTTTCAGTGTGCGGCGGCGAACAGCGGTGACGAATGGCGACGCGGCTCGGCGCTTGCTTCGCGGAGATTTATGCTCGGCGTATATTAGCGCGAAGGGCGGACCGAGGAAAACGCGTGGACTAGACGTTCGCGTTCGCGTTCGCGTGCGCAGGCTAACCTATCGCTCCCGCGATCGCGCGATACCCTACAACACATTACAAGTAGCGCCTCCCACAACGATTCACAATTGGGCTCGACTCGTGTTCACAAATTGATAACAATCGTCTAAGTTCATTCTCTTTTGAAATGTTTGAATAACAATTATTTTGCAATTTATCGCAGTACGAAATCGGGCAAGAACGTACTTCGATTCATAAATTCTGCACGGGCAGCTTTATCTTTAACTGATTAAATATCGTGATTTAACAATTCCTTCTGTTTAAGAAAGTAATAGCTGTAATTTATAAGTTTGGTTGTAATTAGCGGTAAATCTAAGCCAGATGGCGATGGCGGCGGCGGCATGGCGGCCGGTCGGCTCGGCACGACTGAAACTACCCTGCCTGCGGTAATGCCCATCACTACTAACTGATCATGCTGTAAATCTTAAACTAGATAAGTACTAATATAATTGGTTTTATATTGTATCAATATACAACAACCTACACTAACATTATCGAGTCTATACCGGGTGTAAGGGACAGCGTACCGAAAACTGAAAGGGGTTGCTCAGTCAACGAAACTGAACAACTATCACATGGAAATTCTTTTAAGAAACGAAAAAAAAATTTGATTATCCCATACAAAATGACCACGTCGATCAGACAATTTTGTATGGAAAAGCCAAAATATTTTTACATTTCCTGAATAAAAAAACATAGTGATAGGTTTTATGGACTAAGCAAATTAACCACTTTCAGTTTTCGGTACGCTGTCCCTTACACCCAGTATATACAGGTTGTCGCACGCAGCAAATCATATACTCTGAAACCCACGGCTTCTCCTACCTATTGAGTTAGAAAGAAAAACAGCTGGCACATTCTATGTTTTATAACTCTTTCAGTCTAACTTAAGCAAATTACTCATATAATTTATTTATTTTAATTCGGGACATTGAATAAAGACATAAAATAGAAAACAAATAGAGAAACTCTTTGGGTCAACGAGGTTATGTAGAGTCAAATAATGATGCTCATTAAATAGTTAGCAGACTGTATAGAATATCAAGGATAAAGTAAATGCATGATGGCTGGTATAGGATTTTACCTACTTGAACTTTGGGCTCTGGAATCCGTAGGTCGTGGATTTAAATTCACACGGGACCAAAAGTAGAAATGAATCAATTTACGGTGGATTAGGGCAATGCAGGCTGTATTACTAGATTGTCAGTCAAGAAAAAAAAGGATTCCGTATTTCGGAAGACACGGTCGGTCTAGGTCACTGTAATCTGTGCTACTATAGGCGGTTTAAAAACTTTGGCACTAGGGTCCACCAGTTTGTTCGTCGCGAGTCCGAAATCCACAGGGTTGAGGAAGATGAACTGATGAAAAAGCTAGTACCTACTCTGAGGGTTTCCAGAACAAAGCAGTACTGTAGCAGTAGTATTTATTAACGGTGGGTATTTTATGAGTGCTAATTAGGCTTCTTGTAGACGGTGCGCGGGCGCAGGTCTCGGCTGAAACTAATAATTAGTTGGCGGCGGGTTTTTATCAGCCCCCGCCGGACAATGGGAACGTGACTGCACTGGCGATCGCTGGTCGCCCGCGGCTATTATTACGCGGGGTGCGGTACGAAACTCGGACCCACTGACCATTGGCCACTGCAAGCTTTTATTTACTAAATTCAAAATTTCAATGATATTCGTTGTTCTAAAATTTTGAATCAATTTGAATGCTTCTGTTGACGTGACAACACTGATTACCTACTTTTTATTTACTAAAGATATCTAAAATTTAAAAAACGAGGGTTCTATTGATTAATTACTTCACTTTTCCTCTCACATGAGCTTCTGAAAAAGCTAAGCTGGAAGACAACTCAATTATTTTGAGTTTAGCTCTCCTTTGTACATGATGTATCTAGATTAAGTTTAGTTTAAGATCTCTGTGTGTACAATAAAGAATAAAGAAATATTTTTAATTATATTAAAAGTATGTACAATGATATGACATACGCTCGTATTTATAAAGCGAACTCAAGTTTGAGAGCAATAGTAAGTGTGGATCTGACAGGCCATTTTGAACTGAAATGACATTTCTGATTCAAACTCAAACTCGCTGTCACTCTTGAGAGCTGATTATAAATACGGGCCATAATAACCTTTTCAAGAATTATCATCAAATAAATCACAACCTATTATGGCAAAATACTTCAAATCTGTCGTCACTAAAAGGTTACTAGCTAGCCAATTATTTACAAAACGAAAATCGTTTATTATTTATTTACTGATTGTAGAGCAAGGATAATCACAGGAAACGGTTAACATATTTTTCTTATTGGATTGGCCTCATTTTTCTGTAACTAATCTAGGAAGATTATATTATTATTATTAATGCGTTTTTTTTTAATGAGTAATAATAGTTTAGTGGCATCAGTATCAGTCACAATTATCATATTTTTCATATTCATAACAAATATTCAATACAACGCACCTTTATAATTTCTTCATTGCTGTGTGTGATAAATTGCAATATTGTTCCTACATATTACAGTTTACGATAAGTTTCCGCAATTCTATAAGGAAATGTAGAGTTACAATTTTGTTTACTGTATCTTAAAAATATCAGTTGAAACATGATATTTTTTTGGAATGTTTATAATATAAATATCAACAACATTGCAAAACAACATCATGGCCAAATTGTGGGTCATATTGAGGATAATGATTTTGGAGCACTTTTCAAAACCATATAGGTACCAAGAATAATACACTTCCAATAAATATTTACTGGTATAATGACTTTAAGATATATTGGTATTGTTAAAATTTTTATAGTGACATAAATTTGTTTTTATTTATTATACCTAGTTTTGATCGACAAAATAATAAAAATACCACGGCGGTGTATTAAAAAAACAATAATTTTGGGTAAACGTATGATATCAAACGTTTGATATGATATCAAAAATTCAGTTTGTTAAGTTGGAAACCCCACGACAGTAGTGTGGCGAATAAAATACAAACAGCAAAACTCGATAAAACCGCCGTATCCACGGGTTCAAATAACGACTGTGAATAAAACGTTTATGGTAGTCTGTACTGAATGACCATAAATTGTAAAGATTAAGGTCAATAACGCAATGGATATGATGATTGCGGCGAAGAAAACGTGAACGACGCTAAAGTTCATTTCAATACTGATACCTACTAATATAATCCAAGAGCCCCAATTAGCATTAACATTAACACGGAAAATACGCTTAATCGGATATAACTTCTGCTTTCAAGTAGTCCGCTCTAATAAACATGTAACACCTTCATATTCTACAATATTGATATGTAAAATATAGTCAAATACATGCGCAAGAGTATAGTTAAAACTGTATGGTAGCGCCATCTAGCAGCGAAGATCGGGTTTAACAAGTAAGTGTGAAGTAGTGACATCTACGCACGGAGCGGCAAAACATCTCCGTCGGAGCAGTTCCGTAGTGATGCTACGATGCGGCTACGAACCGAATACTTGGTTTGGTATTTGTTTTAGTTTGTTCATTTGACGTAGAGTCCTATCGCGTGATAAATTCAGATTAGGATACTATTTGTTTGTTTATAATTGACATAACATCCTAAATAGGTAATGTTTTAAATTTGACAATGTACTATTTGGTAAAAAATGAATGACAGTTACTGTTAGATTGACAATAATGTACAATAGGGTGTCCCAATAAAAACGCAGATTTTGAAACTAAAAATCCATTTTTTGAGATGTTTGTGAAATAAGAACAAACATTTCCATTTTATATGAAATAAAATATCCGGCTTTGTTTGAGAAATTGCCATACACTTTTTATGCAATTTTCCTTAATTTTGCACAGAGTCTCACCTATGACGCGGTGGATCTAAAATCACGCCTTTATCCCTAAAGCAAAATTTCATAATCATAAACCATAGTATTATGTAGTATAGAATATAACATCACTACCTTTGAAGCCTACATCCCTGTAGTTACATACTCTTATCTAGATCACATTCAGATATCCAGCCTTTGGCACGTAAACGTTTAATTATCAATAACTGGCCGGAAGTCGGTGTCCGATCAGAATCATGTAAAAAAATCTCCTGCACAAATAACGTGACTGGCTACTGAGCCGGCCATTGATTGGCAGACGAAGACAAGTCTGTCGCGCTCGCGGCCGCGGCGTATGCTGGCCACGTCCACTATTGTTTTAAATAAAATGCACACCATGTATAAAAAGCGGAATTGACATGGACCGCCTACCATCTCGTTAGCTCGTGAATTTCGCTGCGCACGATCAAAAATTCGAAAGCCCTTAAAATTATTTTTTGAGAACAGTTAATTAGCACTTCCGGGAGGACTGTTATTTTTTTACCTAAAGCTGAAGTTTATCAGATAAATAAATCTGACATTAACATCATCGACATTTTTTATTATTACAAAAGCTCAGAATCTGTGTTGGTAGTTTTTAAATTGTAGCAATCAATTTTCATTTAAATCAAATTAATAATTAATAAATATAACCATTTTCGCCATAATTCCGAATCTCGGCAGTTTGTTACGAAAAAACCTCATTACTCCATAGTGACTTAATAAGCTCCATACAGGCTCCATACATTATTAATGGACGCCGACGCACAACCACGAGATCAAATTGCTCTTTGCCATTACATTACACATGTTATTTATAATAAAAACCTTTTTAAAGTAAGCTTCAGCATTTTTTTATCTGTTACTCTCGAAATATATGTTCAGCGGCAACATGAATTTCCAATTAGGATTTGGAAATATTTAATTCTCTACCTACAAATTAATGCAATTTGAAAGCTTCCCGAAATTTTAAATATCATGCATCTTTCAAGCATGACAATTATAAAAAGACAACATGAAAAAAAGAGTTAATTAACCGTAATTTTGTTTGTGACCAACAATAATAAATTGTTGCATGGTCAAACAAAAAACGCACAAGGGAGAAGGGACACGTCGGGCTTTTGCCGTTAATCAGGCAGATAGATGGTCTGTGAAAGCCGTAGTGATTTTAAAGAGAAAAGTGAGGTAATTATCATTCCGCAAATTAAATTTCAGCTCTAATTATACGGCAGTTTACGTTGTAGACTCAAAGTGACGTGCTTTCAACTGACGTTAATTTTCCTCTGAATTAAACCCACAGCTATCGAGCCGACAGCCATTCAACGGGAAAACACAATAACGATATTTAAGTTAATCGTATAATGTACACCTTTATCTCATAATTACACACCGTTTCAAAACTTCTGTCTCAGGGATTTAAAACATTCTGAGTACGCGTGCGTTGCAAAAGTCGCCTATTATACGTAATTATGCGGCCGCATAAACCGAGCACTTTGCTGCTCAAGCCCCAATTACACTTAGCTCTTAATATTGTTCATTATGCTAAGGAAATGACAAGATTTTGCTAGAATCCATTATCCTTATAAAGTCCCTGGCGCACATACACGCACCGCGCGATCAAAATGACAAGAACGCGCACTCAATCAGTGTTCCCATAATGGTAACTCCTCGCCGGAATCCCTCTTAAGCGCTCGCCTCCTCGCCAGCTAATCATATTTGAATTTCAAATCAGGAGCCAATTAGATTTAATAGCACTAGCCATCCGCCCTACGGTGCAAACTTTTTTATACCCTAATGTCATACAGTGGCAACTGAAATCGAGAACCGATCACATCAAATTATTTTCTTTGATGAGTGACGTGTATAATTTGGCATCAATGAAGTCTTTCAAATTGAGTAATTTACAACAAAGAATAATACCCAATTATTGAACAAACACACAGTATACGTACGGTCAGTAACGTTGGGGTTTTTATTTACATGACCGTACACGGTCGTACTAACGGTACCTATAGTAGTTTTTGGTCACTACATTGCAGATGCTGCAACCACATATATTACACATTGACTGCATCATTTGCTTGTTTGTATCACAATATGTTGCAATAGGTATATTTAACAGTCTTTCACCAATAATGTACTTAAGTAATAGAATATGCTCTTTTACATAAATTAACAGTATGTTTTATTGTTTACAATAAATCTCAAACTGACTACAAGAATAATTTTAATATTCTTTAAATGTAAATTGACGAGTTTCTAAAATTACTTTTAAATACGTCTTAAAGTTGAAAGGACTTCCCTTACAAATTTGCTTTAAAAGACGATGATTTTCCCAAAACCTTTTACAATCTCGCCTCGCTACATTACCTACCTAAAATATAAAACCCGCATTACATTTGCATATCCTCTTATCACGACGTTTTGCGATGTTTGGAGACTCTCGAATTTCATTATGAACGTTTACGATTGGATGTCGTGACTTTGATGAGTTCCAGGAGACAAGATGTATGCTGTATATTATGAGAATGGGATTTAATTTTGCTAAATGTAGTAAATTAGCGATACGGTGGAAACACCTGCGGAGACGTATGATGGCCGCCCAGCGAACTGCCAGCGAGCTATTATTGTTATGACAAGCTTGGCCGAACGGTAATTTGTGGTAACGGGCGTTAATCGACCTTAAATTGCTTATACATGGCAAATATATTTAAACGGTATCATATAAACTGAATGGGACGCATTATCAGCGTTTAAGTCGTCACAAGTTGTTTCAAAGTGCTAATCAGTTATCAGCACGCTGTCAATTAGATTGTTTTGAAGCACTTAAGTTGAAATTCCTGTAGACCGACCAGACCGGATCACATTCACGAGAGCTGCAGCACTGCGCCGGCGCATCAGGGAATTAGTAACTGTATTACGCGGATCTTTTAAACCCGTTTCAAAAACCCCGCCATCAGAGCCCGAGAGATGTAATAAAAATGTAATCTTAACGTTTCGGAACGGATTTCAAAGGCTTATCTCGACTCGCTAATGACTAACAAAAGCCATTTTTGGTTACTAATCCCGATGCCATAGATAATTTAATATTTGTAAATCTGTCATTAATCAAAGTCCCAATAGCAATTTAATTTGCATAACATAGGTGTTAATTAAAGCATATTAAAAACCAAGAGGAATAACAGTGTTCAAAAATTTTCCTCTAGTCCTTGGATTGACGTTTCTTTTCAGTAGTGAAATGCAAGCCAAAATAAGAAATGGAACTAGAGAGTTTTATGGCTAGACTTCGTGGTAGCACCCTACTTACAATGTACAATCAATAAAAAATATATAGTCCCAACATAGTCCTACGTGATTCAAGTACAAATTGTCCTGGGATCGTTTAATGAGGAACATTAGCGTGAGATGCGCGGGCGCAACCCTGGACGCACATCGGCGGATACCATCTGCGGCGCTCATTACAACTTTTGCCCAAGTAAGGCGTAACGGTGAGGGCCTCCCTTCATGATTTATCTTTCTCATTTGCAAAAGAATTCCGATGGACATTTTCGATCAATATTTAATCGCGTACGATTTTCGGTACTGAATCACCCGGCGTCCAGCGATGGAATGACTTGATATATTTGTCAGCCCGATAAGATAATTTTATTTTTAATATATATATGGAGTATTAAAATTGGACCTATCATAGCAGTTTTGTATTTGGATTAAAATCTATTACTCACTAAATGACTGCCATTAGCCGCACGAATAAATTTTGGCGGGGATTTTTATTACCTACTTTTAAATGTGTAAACAATCTGCCGGTAAAGTCACCTTAAAATGTCAAGGACTTTCTTAACGATGCAGTATCTGAACGGAAACAGTCACATTTGACTGCCTCGAACGTGAATACATAAATCGTATCCAATCCAATAGAAACACCATAAGAAAAAACTATACATGATTCAAAAGCAATAAATTGTAGCGAGAAGGAAAAAGGTTTTAATTGCATACCTAAAATAGATATCGTTTAGCATGTACCTCGAATTAACTGCATATTTTAAAGGGTGCGCAGACGCTCGAGTGAGAGTCACCACCGGAGAAAGTCCGCAACGCCCTGTTATGGCGGAATTTCTCATTCCACGGAGCCTTTTCCCCTATTACTCGTGTAAATCTGTCTCTTTGGTATTATAAATACCACTATTCGAAGTTTCTCTCTGCAAGTATTGTCAACGACGATGGTATCGTTTATACGTGCATAAAAACACATAGGTTAACATTTATGATCAGGCATAAGTCCAGCGACAAACGTGGACAAAGAACTCTGCATAAAACGCGGATGCCGTTTGATATTTTTATGTATGATATCACCTTCGTTATGGCACGAATTTTCCTGCCAAATAATATACAAGAGGCCACCTTAACTTAGTGATATAAATCTCTACATTGTTCTCTGTAAAATACGACACAAAGTGTTTAAATATCTATTGAATTTCCCAAGACATGCTATCTAAAACAGCCTCGGGAAGAAACGTTACATTTAGGTTAAGTACACACTAGAGTTTGTAATATGATTCTAACCAACTATTGGAATTAAACACGAAGTCGCAACACATTGCTTTGGGATGGCAGACCTTGTAGACTTAAATTGTCTCTGACATTGTGTTTTATGTGTATTGTATAATCTGAATGGAGGTATCGTGAGCTGTGTGCAGCATGCTTTAGGAAAGCGTGGTGGTATGGTCGCAAGCGCATCAACACGCGAGTGTGACCTCTGCGCGGCGCGCGCGGCAAGGTCACGAACGCGCGTGCGACTCAGTCGTGACCCGCTCGCTCGGTCGCGCGGGTAGGGACCCGCCCGCGCCGCCACTACCACGCTAGACACAATCGCCATAGTGTAGCATTTCTGCTACTGATTAATTCTTAATTATTTTTAATTATAAATTTTACAAAATGTAAACAAATACGTGTCAGCTTTGACCATTTCAAATCATTATGACAAAGAGTTGTCATTCTTTACTTTACTCCATAGAGTCTATCATCTAAGGTTTCACTTCATCCATTTTACCTTCTTTATGCTTTTTCCAAATTATTTCTTCGTGGATGTGCCTCTCTGTCCTCTCTTAGGTCCTCCGGAACCTCACGGCCCTCTCCAGTCTAAGAAGGACGTATTCCGAAGACTCTTTCTACTTCTGTCTACTATGAAGTCTGAACTCTTCTGAAGCTACTGGCCACTATTGGCCACCTAGAATTTTGAATATTTGAAATCTGAAGAATTTCGAGAAATATACTGTTCCAGAACTTTCCGACTGATATATAAGCTCCTGAAAAGCTGTCAACGGGGAGTTCTTGGGAAGAAGTGAACCAGTCAACATAACTTTACTTTCTTGGAAAAACTACGGCTGATCCACATTCTTCGGTCTCCTATCCTCTGAGTCTCCGCTGAGGACACTCCCGCACTACGGAGAAGCCTCAATCCTCTCATCTCTTCGGAGGGCTGCTGAGATCGCGCCCTCACTCCGAAAGTTGTTCACGCCCCTCTCCGGATTACTGAGGAGGGCTGCAGAGGACGACGTCTCATCACCTACATACATTACACTTTACAGTACCTACTCATTCACGCTCCCAGGAGTCGCGGACACCCTCTTGGAGGGACACTATACATTAGCTGATCTTCTGAGTAGGTACTCACCTGTGTGTACCTGGGTTCCTTAGGGCGCTCTAGCCCTCTGGAATTGAGGTAACACTACAGTTTGGCGCCCACGGCAGTTTTCGACCCACGAAATCTCCTCTTATTTTATTTCTAAATTCTAAATCAACACTTCTTCCAGTGAAATTTTTGATCCTATTTGGCATATATCTTACTTCTGCTTGAAACCAATAAAGTGTCACTCCTATTGACCCTCTTTAGTGTTACTCATAAGGGCCCTCTTTTGTGTCCCTCTTTTTGATCCCCTCTTTTTATGTCTCTCATTTACGTTTCTTACGATTTTTTTTTGTTGTGTCACTCTTATTGACACCTTCTTTTTATGTCACTCTCATTTACTTTTCTTACGATTTTATTGTTCCTACCTCATTTTTTGCTATGGGTGATACTAACCTTTTTTTGCTTAGCTTCGAATTTTGGCTGTCTCGAAGTTTTAGTTTACCTACATAACTTCTATTTCTTTTCTTTTCCCTTTCTATTGTGCGGTTAACGACACATTAAATAAGCCCTCGTTACTTTCTCTCTTGTCCCTTATCTTTTCTTTCATACGTTCGGGGGATGTCTCTAATGATCCTAGAACTGTATCTGTGCGGTTGATAACACAAAAAATAAGCCCTTATCACTTTTACTTCTTTTGTGCGGTTGATAACACATTAAAAAAGCCCTTATCATTTCTAACTCTCTATCTGGGAGTTCTTTTAACTTATTCTTTGTTCCTTCGGTTTTAAGCAGGAGCGGTCGACTACTCCAAAAATAAGCCTTAGGTCAAGCATACCTGAGCAGTATACTCTGGAGTAGGCGCCATTGAATGTGAGCCCTACCCCAACCAGTGTAAGGTGAAGTATGAGAATATGAGTGATGGAAGTATGTCAGTTTTCTGAGTGTGTAGAGTAAGTTGCTCCTAACCTCAAAATTTTTGTCTCAGGAAAAAATTTTCTCGGGGTTGTTGGGGAAATGTAGCATTTCTGCTACTGATTAATTCTTAATTATTTTTAATTATAAATTTTACAAAATGTAAACAAATACGTGTCAGCTTTGACCATTTCAAATCATTATGACAAAGAGTTGTCATTCTTTACTTTACTCCATAGAGTCTATCATCTAAGGTTTCACTTCATCCATTTTACCTTCTTTATGCTTTTTCCAAATTATTTCTTCGTGGATGTGCCTCTCTGTCCTCTCTTAGGTCCTCCGGAACCTCACGGCCCTCTCCAGTCTAAGAAGGACGTATTCCGAAGACTCTTTCTACTTCTGTCTACTATGAAGTCTGAACTCTTCTGAAGCTACTGGCCACTATTGGCCACCTAGAATTTTGAATATTTGAAATCTGAAGAATTTCGAGAAATATACTGTTCCAGAACTTTCCGACTGATATATAAGCTCCTGAAAAGCTGTCAACGGGGAGTTCTTGGGAAGAAGTGAACCAGTCAACATAACTTTACTTTCTTGGAAAAACTACGGCTGATCCACATTCTTCGGTCTCCTATCCTCTGAGTCTCCGCTGAGGACACTCCCGCACTACGGAGAAGCCTCAATCCTCTCATCTCTTCGGAGGGCTGCTGAGATCGCGCCCTCACTCCGAAAGTTGTTCACGCCCCTCTCCGGATTACTGAGGAGGGCTGCAGAGGACGACGTCTCATCACCTACATACATTACACTTTACAGTACCTACTCATTCACGCTCCCAGGAGTCGCGGACACCCTCTTGGAGGGACACTATACATTAGCTGATCTTCTGAGTAGGTACTCACCTGTGTGTACCTGGGTTCCTTAGGGCGCTCTAGCCCTCTGGAATTGAGGTAACACTACAATAGAGCTCACTATTACCTGCACTCGTCGCATCCAAAGCCTCTCGCCACGATGTCTATGTATCTAATAACACCGGCGGTACTCGAGACCGCCGCTAGGGCATATCTATCGTGATTTGATACTAAGCGAATACCTTATATGTAAGCAGGTTGAGTGCTTTACATCGACATTAGTACCGAATAGCGACTCGCTGAGATCATAGACGGTTTCATTTGCAGAACTTAATCTGTATCTTGTCTTGACCTAGCATTGGAAGCGGAGATAGACAGATATGTTTATTAAACGCGAATACAATTAACGACCTAGATGCAAATTTGTAAATTAGTCTCAGTATCGTTAATAGTTATAGTTGTGAGTAATGTTGTAAACAATAGTACAAAGATGTCATCCTAATGAGAGGTAGGTAAATAGGTTTTCTTATCATAAGCACACCGGAACAAAAACGGATAATAAACACAATATTATTACTGAGACGCGCGTTGTTAGGTAATGTTGCGGTAAACGTCTGTAGTGGAAGTGTTCACCTCGAGCCATGAACTCTGTTACGGCGGCGAGACAAGAGCGAAATTGTACACAACGCAACACGTATTTGCCTTATTCATGCGCACACGCAGCTCGAGCACGCGCGCTGAGATAATCTTCAATGTCTCGCAACGACCCCGCGGACGGCGGCCGGAAGTCTTCACGAATGATACCAGCAGTAGCATCAGACTTATCTCAGTGAGGTGCATAGTTAGCGAGCGGTTAGAAGTAACGGTTGATTGTCGTGTGCCTTATACGCCGGTGGTGGATGGTGGATGGCCGCGAATGGGATACATTATTCAAGGGGATCATTTACATCGCGGTGCAGCGGACGTGGCGGATTGCGACTCCTTGTATGTGCATGGCGGCGCGCAAGGCACTCGCCGCAAAAAAACCTTCCATATTGCTCCTTGAAACTTTTCGTTTTTTTTAATGTAACCGAGGAATTCACTTAATGATCGAGGACAACAGCCATAGATTGCATTGAATTCAAAAGATAAGAAAGTTTATATGATACTGTTTGTTAATTTTTAACATGTAAGTATATATACTGAAGTTGAAAAGAAACGCATTATTATCCTATTGAAAAGATGTTGCAAAAACGAAGTAAAATATCTTTGACGTATCTGGATATCTAAATCACTATAGTTACTTTTTTCATGTTTTATTGTGTAGAAAACTGATAAGAAATACACATGGGTTAAACCAGGAACAAGACGTAAAAATTTATCTTTTTTACAAGTATGGGTACTAATACGACTACTTTAATAGTGCATGATGTTAAGTATCGCTACAGCTCCATGCTGGTATGTCATATCGTCATATGCTATTTAGATTACAGCATAATGTTACAATGCAACGTTAGCACATTTAAGTAGGTACATATAAAATAATGTAAGTTAATATTAATATGTTTCACATTATAATAGCTACTCAGCGCAGGTAAGTAAAGAAGGAAGGTATTACTTTTAATTAGGAAATTGCTACCGAATCCCCCTTTTAATAACGACTCTACACGGCAAGTGCACACAATTACCAAGGAAAATGAAGACAAACTGTGTATCTGACTTATTATCTCCAATTATGAAATCAATTAATAAAATATCGGTGTTCGAGTAGCAGGTATCGATTAAGTGGTGCAATTACGTCGGCGTCCAAAACAGTGGCTGGTGAGAGGCGCGCCCTTGCGCCGGCGCAGGCAATGTCATCGCCAATTCACCCTCCGCCCCCCGCCCCCCAGACTACTTGTATATGAGAGAATGTAAGTAACTCGGTGACTAAATAAAACCTACAAGAACTGTTATTGGTGCCAATTCGATTGTAGACACAACTTAACTTATTTTAGTTTAGTCCTGTCACTTTACTACCTTCTTGTAACCCCTAGACTCTACCTATTTGGATGTATTGTTTCTCTTGTTGTACGTTTCTATTCTTACGTCATTCATTAGAAATACTTTCTTAAATTAACAACCAAAAATAAATCTTTGGCATTGATAAATTAGTCTGCGATATTTTATAAACATAAAACCAACATTATTTAACAAAGACAATCTTCATTTAATACAATTCAAACACAATACAAGACTTATCTCTACGCGACAATGGCTTAGAGGGTCAAGAGTTACGCCATATTACTTTCCTAATTAACAATTGTGTGACGGATAGTCGGATGACGCAATTTATGTCATATTAATTTACACTTCGATCTCTTGGACATAAAATTCTTTCGCTATTAGTGAAGCCATAAAAATATTTTAGAAAAACACATTATGGCTCGGCTGATACATTCCCACATTTTGATAGAGATTGCCTCATACATAATACAAACTCTATCTCCGACATACATAACTTAAAACAAATGTTTACTTTAAGTATTGTTAATGAATATTTTGCGGGTATTTATATATTTTTTGTCTGAATGTATAAAAATCCGAACCATATGCTATCATTATATGAATCACCACCCACCCACATTCTAGCTGCGCTGTACTTACGACTTAATTACTTTATAAATTGATCTTTGACTTGCTGCAATAAATAATTATGAGAAGGTTAATTATATAAAATTTCATACACGCTCGTTGGCGGCAACGTCTTTAAATGTGAGGTACGATGTAGGTACCCAATATAAATCCCGTAGCTTTGACCCAAGGATAATTCAGAAGAAAATAAAATACCGTATGTTCATATAAGTAGGTTAGTTTTTCATTGATGCACATTTTAATCAGTCAAATGTACGCAAAGTGACAAGCAATACTTAAAAGTACGTGTCCCAAAAATATTTCATACTTACAGATAGCTAATAACAAGCACGTTTAAACTTTTCAACAATAAAAACGTGATACATAAAAACGAAATGTTTATATTTTGTGCTATGATCTTAAAATTGGTCTAAATTGTGATTATATGTGGTCGTATATTATTATAATGTCGAGCCGTATACCGAATAAAGTTAATAAAAACGTACAATCATATACATATAAGGTAAAACTAGCCTTGTTGACGTCTGTTGCTCTCAGTCTTACAGCTTAACCGTATCTCTGTCTTTTTCATACTAATAAGCTACAATACGGACACATGTGTCTCACACAACGATGAGGCTTGTGTGTGTGCACACGTCAATGTGATGAATAAACAGTTTCTCCGATTTTACGATTGAATGATTATAGATACCTATCTATGCAAAGTTGGTTAATGATTTTGAAATGCTTAAGTGATCTTGGGAAATGAAAGAGCCTTAAACAGAAACCAAAAACGAGATTAAGTAATCGTATCAGTACTTTGTTACGCATCGGTGACCACTAATTATATAGTATTATAAGGTTTTTGGACGTGAGGCAAACAAAGCCTGTCCTGTGCTACTACATTATAGTTGAAATAAATTAGCAATTCAAGTCAAATATAATTTAATTTATCAGTAGAACACTAATTCTGTAAAATCAAACCCCCATTTAACATTCTCCAACTAGCAGTGCACGTTTATTCAATACCTATTCATAAAGCATTCACAATCGATGCAAATTATATCTGCAAGTAATCTGTAATCACAAGCATTTCCAAGAACATGATTGTACAAATTGTATTGAGCGCAGTGATCAATCAGCCTCAAAACCAAAGGCTTTATTTGCGCAACGGGTGGCAAAATTACAAGACACTACCACGTCATGGGTGCCATGTGCCATGCGTGACAAGGCAGAAATAAAGATCTTAAGCCGACGGTCTGACGGAGCAATACCACATCGGATTAATATAATTATTTAACGATTAACCATAAACAAAAGACAAACAACGGAACAAAAATCTCTTCTCTGGCCATCCTAAACCACAAAGGAATCCCCGACCAATACAAAAAATCTCGCGTATCTCCGTGAATACTAACTTCCCTAGACTCCGTGACTTTCGTTTTCAATCGTATTAACAGATAGCATAGAATTAATTTTGAAATGGCCGAACACGACAGCCTCACAATACGTTGCCTTACGATTCCGAACCTTGATGTAAGATAATAAAACTCTAATGGGTTTTACTCTGTGTTGTGTTGTGGGCTTGTGGCCACAAAAAAGATGAAAGATTTAACTACTTCTGGGTATGGATGTGACCTTATCCTTACCAAGTTATGAATTCGATTGTTTACTTGAATCAAGGTCCCGCTCGTAGCATGACACTCATATCTGAATAGGAAACTTTATTTATGAACATTGTATGTTTCTCAGTTACTATGATAATTAAGTTAGATAAAGATTGATAGCGTAATTTAGTATAATTATAGGTATGTTATAACAAGCACTGCTACTTATTTCCTTAAAATATTAATAAAATATGCTCCAGTACGCGGTACCTACATGTTATGGTCGTGTTCTTGAGTGCAACGATTTATTTAAGTCTATACTCTATACCTATAATGTCATTAACCTGTAACATTAAACCTCTAACGCTTAAGGTATCACATTGTGTGTTTCGTTTTCTAGACTTTTAAAATATTTCGGCATTTAAGCAAACTTTGTACATTTCATTGCTATGAATTTAGGTATAATTGTAAGAAAAAAACATATTCGAATCGATCCATACGATTCTTACGTTGTAAAGAAATTTTATCCCCCGTCGAGAATTCTGTTGGACGCTCGTCGTCGTCGGTGCCTAAAGTGAAGCTGAGGCTACGCGGTGCTGCGCGTGTGTGGGTGCTGCGCCTGCGCATGTGTGCGCCACAGCCTCCATGTGATGGGAAGTGAACCCTTTACGCGGGGAAACCGTTTTTTATTTGCACTCGGACAGCGGCATCAGGTAGAAAGGATGATCGTTAATTTTTAAAGGACACACTGAACTTTGTGTTTATACTCGCGGTCACTGTTGACTCTTACATATCTTTAGGATGTGATTTTTAAGAAACCTCAACTAAAATACCGGCCCGAACGACTTACGATACAACCGATACTTACATCGAAAGGTCAGGCTGTATGTGTAATAAAAAGAAAAAATCTTAAGGGCTGCACGAAGTCGGTTTCGAAAACAATAATAAACGTTCGCGGCAGCACGTAATCGGCAATTTGCGGAGCGGAGTATTTTACATTTTAAATAAATAAATTGTGATAAAAGTAATCTCAATCAATATGGTTTAATGAATGCGGTTACCGCGTGTAAATAGGAGGAATAGCAGCGCGTTGACGTCATCCCGGACCCTGGGCCTCGCGTCGTCCGCGCCACGGGAGAGCGGTGGTGAAGCCGTAGACGCGCGCCCGTTGATGTCTTTTCCTAAGAGCTTAATGCCTCCCGCTTTCACGAGTTTGTTGACCCCTTCTGCCGGTGATTTCGCACGAATTGTTTCATTCACAAGTATTTTTTATGCCGAATGCATTATAAGAATCATGTAAATGTACAAACAGAATAATACTAATGGAAATAAACGTAGGTTTATGATTACTGGAAGCGCGCTACGAAAAATATATTATGGTTTAGAATTTAGAACTTTTTATTTATATTAATTTTGCTCAAATTTATCTTATCATATATCTTTGACATTTAATGAATTCTGTTCTGTACCTGTTAATGTGCTTCATTTACCAAGTTTTGATTTATCACGGCCAACGCAATATTTATGGTCGAAACGAATTTTAAATTACTAAAAATCTTAAACGAACTCGCAACTCCATTAAAGTTTTTTCCAAAATTCAGTGTCCAAATGACATGAGGTCCCGAAAGTTGGGGCCGAACGATAAAAAATGTACGTAACTGTTATGGAGTGGAAAAAAAGAAGTTTACTGAGGAAATAATTACATTAAATAATGATCAGGGTTCGGTTTGGTTGAGTTGGGCGATGGTAAGCTCATCTGGAGGGCAAGCGGGCGGCGGGCGGCGGCGGGGGCAGTAAAATAAGTGCCGGGCGCGGGGGCGGGAGGGAGCACAGCCTCGAATGCGGGACTCATGCTACAAGAAACTGCGGTGGGATTGACTTATAAGATCAAGGGTAAACTTCTGATACTAAGTTCATCATAATGTCGTATGGCATATGCTGTATTTATTGTAATCCTGTTTTCAGCCAATCTTCGGCTGCTGGGCTGAGGTGAGGCGATGATTTAGCTCGGACATTCCGCCGGGAAAAAGATGAAAAGCTCATTCACAATGCTATCGATTCGTTAGGACTCATGCCTTACCTAAATAACAAAATCTTGACTAAAATTACTGCCGTTCCTTTTTGTTTTCTCATGATAGAAAATGACAGGTTATAGACTTATATTAATTAAGTCGTGATTTTTGCAACTACGAATTGCTAAATTGCTATCAGTCTGAGTTAAAAAGTGTACACAGATGAGAAAATGATTTAGGTATATAGGATTCTCTCTTTAAATAACATTAATAGAGTAGATAGCTACATATGTAGTTTCAATAATTACAGCATAGCATTCTTAAAATTTTCCAATTCTTTGTTTTGGCTTTTTTTATTTTAAAATTCATATCTTATTATTCATACTCCTCAATTAAATTTAACCTTCAGAACTTTAAAACAGTAGCAAAGCGAAAGAATGTTAACATTTCAGACTATTTATTTTCTGACCATACTTGCAACTTTCAAGTTCCAACAGCTAAAAACAGGATGTGTTAAAAATATTTGTTGGAGCGGTAATCTTCGCGCGTCGCTCATAATTTGCGGCGCGGTGCTACAAAAAGTCATCATTAAAGTGTTGGGAGCTCCAGCGCCCGCGCACCACTCCGCTTTTCGATCCTTCGGGCGCCCGGCGAGAGAGCCGAATATAAGTTTATAAGCTTTATAAACAAAAATATTATCTGAACCACCTTTATTACTTCAATAGCAAATCAAAAGTAAAATAAGAATATCTTGGATGGATAAAAATAGGTAAGTGACAGTTATAACTATACACTTGAAACAATTAAATTAAATCGTTGCTGAGCTGACACAACAGGAAACTTAATCGTTTTATACGTGAATTTTATCCTCTTTCTTTTCATGTAGAAGTAGATGTACAATAGGTACATCATTGGTACCACAGATATATTTCAAATATGTACTGTCAACTCGACTCTACCGAGAGCGGAATGGAGCTACTCCCGTCCACTTCCTAAACGATCCGACCGACTTTTTATCGGCCCTCGGCTCGCAGGCTTTCCACCAGCCCATATCCAGCTTACTTTATTCAGTTTTTATAAAACCATTCCCGTTTTATTCCCTTATCAACATTAATACCGGGCGACTGAGCTCTAAGTTTAAACGCAACATTATAATGTAGTATTTATCGTAGTATTCGTCCGTGATTTACGTATTCTAAAATTCAATTATAAGAACGGTCATTTCTTCACTTAGTAACAACTCATTACGTATCTCATAGTTCCACTATATACCTATGGAATTAATAAGACCTCTAGCAATAAATCCAACTATCGCTATGTATGGATGATTTGACAGGGTGGTTAGTAAGTTAGTTATAGAATAAAATTTATGATACTCTATCTACGATAGCTGATTTATTTATACAAGCTCAAAAATTTAATAGTTCTTCTGCAAAACTTATGTCATAAAATCAATTATGTCAAATTTATTCACATTCATATCATAATCGTTAACATAAAACAAGTATTTAAGAACTTAAGATTTAATATTTCAAAATGTAAAGAATCACGTGTATTCTCTCGTATCATTCGATACAGCGACTATCCTCTTTTTTTCAAGACCATTTTCTTAATATATTCCGAGAGCAGTCGTAGAGCCAGATAACATTATCTATAATTTATAGATTAGCTTGTGGATGAGCAGATTATTGTAAGTGATTTTACTTCGGAGCCGTTATTGGGCATTCGTTGGGAAGGTATCGCTATACAATGTTGTGAGCTTTTGGATGTCCAAAGGACTAAAAAATGTTTTTGGTTTTGTTGTGAATGCGCTCATTTTATTCTATCGTATGTGTTTTTCTATTTTGATCCAATGAAAACTAGTGTTAATTTTTAAACCGAGTTCAACACGTTAACGTGGTCTCCGAAGCACGGAATCCTCATACTTACCAGACAATCAGGTGATTCAGCCAGCATTATCCTAACAGACTGAGAACAAATCCAAACAATAATCAACTTCGCGTGTTCTCTGTAGCAATCGTGCCCTAAGACCGAAAGACGAAGGATCAGACCAATAGACTGCGGAGGCAGCTTTGACTAGGTACGTTCATAAGTGACAATTGAGTAGTTCTAGAATGAAACACGGATCTGAAGCTGTGAATAAACCCTCAAATGGTGAATGTTTATCAGCTCCGTCGCCAGCGAGGTACCAGCCCCACCTTACGATTGTTTGCCTGATGGTTAGCGTGGCCGTAATTACTTGACTTCCCACTCGTATTGTCGACGAGTGGCGTGCTGTGGCTACCGAATGACATGTTCTTTATTGTTATCGAGACAGTGTCAAAATAAAAACACGTTTTTATACTTCAACTAGCTTTTTCCCGCGACTTCGTCCATTTTTTTATATATTGCCGAAGCTTCCTTCTTAAAAGTTATCTAAGGATTAGTATAACCAGTATGAGACCCATATAACTCATCTCCCGCATGTTTTGTCTTGATTTGGCCCGTCAATACCGTGCTATAATGGAGCTTGTTAAGAATCAAGCCTAAATACAGTTTAGTCAAATTCACATCATGAATGAAGAATAAACCATTTTCCGGAACGATTTTCTTGACGGACAGGTTTGTATTATGAATGAACGGTCGATCATACCCGAACAAACATTACTATACAATTTACTACGCGTCTACTT